>JAVLUZ010000740.1:0-83625 GCA_036768485.1 Mermis nigrescens
GCGTTAGCGCGTACCTATAATATACTTGGGTACCCCCAACACCTGGGCACCCCCTACAGCTATAACGGGACACTTCTGGAAGGTGCGGTTTTTTTTAAAAGAAAGATAATAAAAAAATTCGCTGCCCATGTTTTTTTGTTTTTCTTGAAACTCAAAATTCACTGTGTAAAGAAGGTGTAAAGTTTTTTGTGTAACGTTATAACATAGGACAAATTTTGGGACCTTTTTACTGCGGCATGTGGACAACTGAGTATTGATGACTCGAAGGATTGAACAGAATAGGATAATAGAGGGATGAATTCTACAGATGACGCTTTTTTTGTTTTTTGAAATTCGCATTATTTATCGAACGGCAGTGTAAAGAGTGCGAAAATCTGGGGGTGAAAAAGCACTTTTGGGTAGAGTTTTCAACCTTCCTATGTCCGATACTAACTCCAATTATGAGGTTTTTAAAATGTTTTCTGACAGAAATGTAGAGCGGATCAAGGGCTACATTCTGCATATAAGCAAAGTCTTGTATGCTCCATGGTGAGTTAGATCCTGGGGTTTAAAGTTTACACTCTAGTGGATGGTGTAAAAAACGGATTTTAACTAAGATTTCTCTGCCAAATTTTTCCGCTTATGAGTCAGTGCAAATCGAAGACAGCTTTAATAAAGTGCCTCACAGGGGCTAAACATCGCAGCAAACCGCATTTAAAAAAACGCAATATTGAGTTATTTATGGGGGTGTAAAGTTCGAAATCAGAGGTAAAAAATGGGCTAAAAAACACGTTTTTTCCGAAGTTTGATTGATAAATCATGCCAAATAATTTTTGCGACAGAATTTTGGCACACAGAAATGTACTACGATTTAAAAGCTACAAATTGTACCAAACCGAATTTCTTTAAACTCAATGGGGAGTTCGGTACGGAATTTTAAAGTTTACAGTGTTCTAAATGATGGAAAATACGTTTTTGTTGCGTTTTTTGTTCGCCACTTTCTCCGTCCAGAAGTCGGGATAAGTCTAATAGAAAAAAAATAAAGTGCTTTATATCGGGTGCATGTCAAAGCAAATTGTCTATACATTAATATTCAGCGAGTGTAAAGTCAAAAATTTGGAGTTTTAAATGCGTTTCTGTCTTGTTTTTTCTGCCTGCTTCTCCGGTTACGAGTCAGGGACACGTTTATCAAGTCTAGAAATGGACCAGGAATCAGATTTGATATGTCAGTCTGGCGCATATGTTTACACTCTACGGTGTTGTAAAGTAGTTTACACCAATTGTTAGTTTGCCCATAGAACATTATGTAGACTTAATTTTTTCATAAATATTAATCGTAATATCGGAACAATATCAAAATTACGAATCTGACTAAAATGTTCTTTACACTAGGTGTTTACATGAAGTTTACACTACATATATATTTATCTTCGTTTTTGAGCATTCCTAAAACCTAATTTTTTCTTGGAGCCTAGAAGTTTTCAAAGGATCAAATGTGAGACGTCACGTAGGCGCGTTTGTTTACATCCAACAGTGATGTAAAGTAGTTTACATTCATTGTTTATATGTCCTCAGACCATCGTAGAGACATAATTTTTTCATGAATGTTGATCATAATATCCGAGTAATTTTTTACGCTGCATGTTAGCCTTTGTTCTAGAACATTGCAAAAATCGAAATTTTTTCCTGAGATATAAAAATTTACAGGGAATGAAATATATACGTCAATTGGGCGCGCTTGCTTACACTCAGCAGTATTGCAAAGTGGTTTAAACCTAATGTTTATTGTCTTTAAAACATTATGGAGACTCATTTTTCCATAAATGTTGAAAGAAATATCGGAGCAATATCAAAATTACGAATCCGACTAAAATATTCTTTACGCTATGTGTTTGTGTAAAGTTTACGTTACGTGTTAACCCTAATTCGATAGACTTGCAGAGACTTTGTAACTGAAGTCAAGAAATTTTCAAGGATTCATATGTGAGACATCAATTAAGTGAGTTTGTTTACCCTCAAAAGTAATCTAAAGTGATTTAAAAATTATGTTCAAGTGTCCTTAGATCATTGAAGAGATGTAATTTTGTCTTAAATGGGTTGCATTAAAGTTAAATCTTTCTTAGCCGTGTTTATAATATGTTTCACAAAATCTTGCACATGGAGAGCTATCGTTTAATTGATGTAAATTGCCTGCAAAAGTGGTTTAAAATGAACCAGCAATCACACTACTGTGCACAGAAGTCGACAAAGATATACAGCTTTATTGTAATCATGTACATTAATAAGCCGTAAACTGTTAGTATACTCTACACCTAGTAGTTGTGTAGTTTGCACTATTCATTTGTTGTTAATATGTAGTCTATACTACAAATTTATTTTACTACCAAATCAAAGCGTTAGTGTTCCTTACGTTTGATATTTGCGTGAAGTTTTTGAATTTTTGCCGAAAATCTTTGCCTTCTAATTTACCAACATCCCGCCTTTTCCATTTTCTTGAAGTTTAAAATCTTTTATAATTCTCTCATAATTTAATGGTAGGTTTTAAGTTTAAGTTTCTCTTGGTTTACAACTCTCGCTTAGCAAGCTCATTTTTCAAAACTTTTTCATAGTGATCAGATTAGTTGCGTTTAGTTTGGAATTGGTGGACGGTCGTTATTTTATTACTCGGCTTAAATAAACCAAGTGACTATCTTTTGATTATTTTCTTCATCGCAAATTCAAACACCCAGTTTTCAATTTGAAAATTGACCCAATTTTCAATTTAAAATTGATCCAATTTTCAATTTGAAAATTGAAAATTGGGTGTTTTCAATTTCAAAAGTCACAACACATTGTGCTTGTGTATTGATTGAGTGAGGATTTGCAATGTGAATTCGTTGGTTAAATTTTTGTGCTTGATTATAAGTGAACTGCACATTAAGAAGAAATAACTTAATGCAGTTTTAATTTGAAAATGGATGGTGTCAATAAGGTTGTCTTGTTTAAAAAGGATAATGCTGATGTTAAGAACAATATTGTTTTCCGCATTCTTGGACTGTTGTCATTATTGTGGCATGTTACTGATTGTGTTTACTGACTGATGTACTGAAATCACGCTAATTAAAAGTAGTGTATTAGCAAAGAAAAATGCTCCGATGGAACAAAAAAAGATGAATATACTTGGAATTGTGGATTATTATGGATGTAAAAGGAGGGGACTAGGAAAAATCTACCTAAAGTCGGAAAATCTGCTAAAAATCACACTTTCTCTAAGCAACGCAAAAAATCGATGTATATTCTGCGGCCTCTAAAAAAGTCTCTTTTTAAATAATGTTCGAAGTTTCAGATAAGAGTGTATAAACGAAATCTATGAAGGTTACTTTTTTAAATTGCTGGCACCTGATTGATAGAAAACTAAGAGGTATTTTATTTAAAATTGTTTTGTTTTATGAGCATTATAGCAAGCAAAGCAGGAGCCGATTGATTAGTGCACACAATCGTTTCGGGCATGCTAGTGTATCTACATTAAGTCTGTTTCAAGTCAACTTACGTGTTTCCTACTGTTTTTAACCAACCATGTCTTCAATTGTCTTCGATGTTTGCTATTTCATTCAATTGGCTTGGAAGACTGTTAGTTTACTTAATATCATTTCCCATAGCTACTGCATAGCTAACGTGCTGCTGTTTCAATCATTGTTATGGTTGAATATTTATTTTAATCTGTTGGCCGCAGAATATACATCGATTTTTTGCGTTGCTTAGAGAAAGTGTGATTTTTAGCAGATTTTCCGACTTTAGGTAGATTTTTCCTAGTCCCCTCCTTTTACATTCATAATAATCCACAATTCCAAGTATATTCATCTTTTTTTGTTCCATCGGAGCATTTTTCTTTGCTAGTTATAATATGTTCCACGTTGTTCGTTATGGAACTGAACAAAAGGTGCGTTTTGTTGCGGTTGATTAGTATAGTTATTATCGTAACGCGAATTTTGATAATTAGCACGTGAATTTTGGTGGTAATCATTACGATTTTGCCTAAAATTCGATTGTGCCTGCTTAGGATCAAAGCAATTATCATTATTCGCGTAATTAGATGAGCGATGTTGACTAGAATTACGATATCGCAATTGAGATCAACGTCAATTTTGCAAGTTCGAACGCGATGGCGAATGATTTTGGCGCAAAAAAGTACTCAACTGGCTGCAATTGCGAGCCGTAGAACTGTTATTTCGATCAGATTGGGTATTATAATTATTATTAGACACTTCCTGTCTCTGACGCGTAAAACATTCCTCATAGATGCGACCTATGCGCTTGCAAAAGGTACAATATTTACGAGAAGAACTTTCTGGCTTTTCAGCACGCGACAAGCGATGAAACGTTTTATGATGCAACCAATCTGGCTCATTTCAGTTAGACGCGCGAGGTGTATCTTTAGGTATTGCGCTTCCTACAGGAGCAGCTGTTACCGATACATATTGTGTTACTGCTTTTTTCTCCTCAAATTCCTTATTAGCAAATTTAGCATTTAGCGCGTTATCCAAAAATTCAGCCAATGATGCTCTAGGTTTTTTGTGATAAGCCTCTTTCAGAATGTGCGGTAATAAACCTTGTTTTAATTGATGTCGCAACAAATGATTGAAATGGTGCGAGTCAACTCCAACATAAGGGTCAGCTTTAATTAATTCTTTGCGAAGCGAGAGATAATAAGCTTTAACCAATTTGTTAGGCTGCTGTTTATGAGTGAAAAAACGATTAAAGAGCAATCCGGCGTCCATTGGACAAAATTTCGCTATTAGCGCTTGTTTTGTTTTTGAATAAGATTGTTTTATGTCAGCAGGTAACGAATGGTATAAGCGTGAAGCGTAGGGATCAAGAAATCCTGTCATAAATTTCAAGTGATCAGCTTTATCGATATCATAGGTATCGGCAAGTGACTCAAATTCTGCAAAATATGCTCGTATATCAGTTTTATCGCCATCAAAAAGTTTTTTATTTGCGATTGTAATCTGCATTTGTGTCAGAAATGGTCCGCGATTCAAGGAATCAGCGAGATGCAATTTACTGCACAAGCCTTCATATGAAGAATCTGAACTATAATGATGACGTCGTCAACGCGATTAACTTCTGCGACGCAAGCGACGACTGCATGGGCGATCATAGCTATTTGATGAGCTTTCGTCAGAAAATTTTACATGACGTCTCCTACTAGATGCCTCAGGTAGGGGCGCAGAATCATTTTGCAAATTTCCAGGTTCATTATTTATGCCAGATAAACTTATCTCTACAGGTTGCGTTTGAATATTAGAGGAATGCAAAATAGGATTACTAGGTGGTATTTCCATATTTGCAGGATTAGGTACATAGTTATGTGGAAGTATTTCACATTGAGGCGGAAAATATTGCAGTGATGGTGGATTTAACTACTGTTGCGAGTTCGCATTCGAAGAATTAGGTACGAAAGAAGGCGCATTACGATTTAAAGACAGCAACGGCCGAGATCGCGATGTCTGCAAAATCAATACCGATGGCTGTGAAATTGTAGGTATATTTTCCGGAAAACTCGAGTTTTGCACTGGTTGCAAGCAAACCCATGTTTAAAAGATTTTGTGATGAATTAGATGTCTCAGGTGCGCAATTAATACAACTTTGAGCGATAGTTTCTGGAACAATTTCCGAAGATGAGCGTGAGTTAGATGCATGGTTGCCGGTTGGCAACAATGAGGATGCACAATGCGTACTTTCCACACGATTCGCATTTTGCGCATTAAATTCAGAAAAATTTTTGCTATCGATAGAGTGGTTAACGCGCTCAGACGGATTATTTTCGATGCAATTCGAAACTGGTTGGGTTTTAAGCATTGTGCTTAGCTCCATTCGCAGTTTATGCATTTCCTCCAAATTTTCCTTTCTATCTTGGTTTACATGCTTAGGAAGGTCCAAAAATTGCATATGAATAGCTTGTAGCGCTTTTAAAATAAGATCATTAGTCACATTAGCACTAGCACAAACCTCGTTGGCATTTCTGCTTTGACTATTATTACTTTCTACGTCAGAATTGGCGTTATCTCGCTCCAAACTGGTTTCAGGATGATTTGCCATGTTAAGTGTAGTCATATTATTGATCATCGTATTATTTGATGAATTATCGATGTTAGGATCCGATCTGGTTAGCAAGGTTTGATTAATGCGTGTTTGCACAGCAGTCAATAACACTTCATCATCAGACTGTGTATTGCTTGTGGCATTTAGTGACGCAGGTAATCGATCATTATTCACCTTACTAATTGCCTTTTTCTTACTCATGTCATTACTCGCAGTATTACTCGCGCTATTAGAGTCAACAGGCGCAGTGGGTAATTGGCGAGATGAGTAGGTATAGAAGGTTTTTTCAATTTAGCGGGCGGTGTCCGCAAAACCTTTTTTCCTGCCATTTTTAGGTAACAAAAATGTCGAAAAATATGACCTTGGGTAAAAAAATTTTAGTACGTCGAAATTTTGCCCAAACTAAATGTTTCGAATAAAAACTTTATTACTGTAAGGCCTGCAAAAAATAGACCTAGTGAGCATAAGATTACTATAGTCTTTTTCAACCCCGGCTTGGTGCATGAAATTGCTCGACAATAGAACACCCTTATTACTGTAGCCCCCGACTTCGTAGTTGCTTAACGGCCAGTGATTGATTTCGCCGAACAGTGAAGAAATCGAAACATCCTTCATCATGCACAACTATTTAGCGTACTGTAAAAAATATCATTACTGTAAGATATATGCATACATGCAGTTTATTTTTTAGTTTACTGTTGATCGGTTTATATTGTTTTTATCACTGTAACATCTAATGCGTTTTAAATCTGTTTAAAAATGTCGCTTGTGAAATCTGTGTATTTGAAAATATCAAGAAATCAGAAACGCAAGTACTATCGTACGCTAAATTACAATACATATACAATTACTGTAGGTACTAAACGCGTACACACACAAAAGGTGGATGTCATGCACAACTATTTAGCGTACTGTAAAAAATATCATTACTGTAAGATATATGCGTACATGCAGTTTATTTTTTAGCTTACTGTTGATCGGTTTATATTGTTTTTATCACTGTAACATCTTATGCGTTTTAAATCAGTTTAAAAATGTCGCTAATGAAATCTGCGTATTTGAAATTATCAAGAAATGAGAAAGGCAAGTACTATCGTACGCTATATTATAATACATATACAATTACTGTAGTTACTTAATGCGTACACACACAAAAGGTGGGTGTGCACCAGGCACAGGAATACCCATGTATACAGGCCCGTATCCAGGATTTTGTTTCGGGGGGGGGGGGCACACACTACCAAAATTTTTAAAAAACATAAGGGGGGACCAAAGGATGAATTTCGCAAATTCTTTCAAGGGAGTTAACGCCCCTGTTAAACCCGATTTGACTTCAAAAAATGATGAAAATGATAAAAATGTACTGAATTGTGCCTTATTTAATGCTAGAAGTCTAGTGAACAAATTACCTGAACTACATGCTTTACTCATTTCTGAAACCTACGATATCATTTTTGTAACAGAATCTTGGTTAAATGATACAATTTCTGATGGTCTTCTTTGTACTTCTTCTGTTTATTCCATTTATAGATGTGACAGGCTGGATTATAGAGGTGGTGGGGTAGCTATATTGTATAAAAATGCACTGAAAATTTGTAATATTACTCTTAAGGAACCATTTGATTGCCCTGAAACTCTTATTTGTGAACTTCACTCCAATGATGAATATGTGCGGTTTATACTTTGCTATAGGCCACCAAAATATGATATTCAATATGCTCAAAAATTGTGTCTTTTTCTTGAAAAGTACATTGAAAACACGAAAAAATGCATAATACTAGGCGATTTTAACCTACCTGACCTAAACTTTGCCTCTCATTCTGCATACAGGAACCCAGTTACACAAATATTTTATGAATGTTTTGTAAACCTAGGTCTCAATTTAATGACAAACGAACCAAACCGAAATCTAAATATTTTAGATCTTATTTTGAGTACATCTCGTGAACTCCTTTTTAATGTTTCTGTTAACGAACCTTTTGCTAGTAGTGATCATGAAATAATTTCGTTTAATTTGCCATTTAATAGCAATGAGGATGAAAATCTAATAACGCTTGATTTCAAAAAGGCAAATTATCAAGCAATTGAAGCTTTCTTGGCATCTGTTGAATGGGAAAAAATTTTTTCGTCTTGTGTAAGTGTTAATGATTTCTACGAGGCTTTTTTGTCCATTCTCAACACAGCTATTTCCGAATTCGTTCCACTGAAAAAGAAAATGCGCAGAAATCTTCTGCCAAATTCTGTACGAAAAATGCAGGCTACAAAGCGTAAACTTTGGAAAAAATACAAAATTAATAGGGATGCTAAAACGTTAGAGAAATGTAAGAAATTGACCAAAAATATAAAAACTTTGATGAATGAACATCTTGCAAATGAGGAAGGAAAGTTACTAAAGTCGAATAATTTAAAAAACTTTTTCTCTTTTGTAAATGATCGATTAAATAATAAAAAGAAAATTCCATTGTTGAAAAGCAACGGCATCACTATTGTGGATGATTTAGACAAAGCAAATGCTTTTAATACAAATTTTGCCAACAATTTTGTAAATGACAATAATGTTTTACCTGTATTTCCTGATAAAATTAACCGTAATCATAGTGTTTCTTGCAAATTTGACTTATTTACAATTTTGGATGCTCTAAATCGACTAAAACCTTCATTGTCACTTGGGCCTGATGGCCTGTGTGCATATTTTGTGAAAAAGCTAAAATTAGTCCTTGTTAGACCTTTGATGTCAATTTTTGAAGTTTCCTACAGGACAGGGTGCATCCCCGACCTGTGGAGGGAAGCTATTGTTGTGCCTATACCTAAGAAAGGTGACTTATCATCCATAGAAAACTATCGGCCCGTGTCCCTTTGTTGTGTTCTGTGTAAGGTCATGGAATCGATAATTAATATTAGCCTAACTACCCATTTAAATGAAAATAATTTGCTTTCTGAAAATCAGTTTGGATTTAGAAAAAATAAATCTTGTACACTGCAACTTTTAAAGTGCAAAAATCAGTGGTCCAAAAATCTTGATGAAAATTGCCCAATCGATATTGTTTATATCGATTTTTGTAAAGCTTTTGATACAGTTTCGCATGAAAAACTGCTTATAAAATTAGCTGCCTATGGCATAAGTGGTTTTTGCCTAAATTGGTTAAAATGCTTTTTGAGTAATAGATCCCAAAGGGTTAAAGTTGGAGATTCATTGTCTCTTCCGCTCCCTGTTTCCAGTGGGGTGCCAAAGGGTAGCGTTTTAGGCCCTACCCTTTTTTTGTTATTCATAAATGATTTATGTGATTTTCAAAGTACCAGCTCAATTTCGCTATTTGCTGATGATGTTAAAATATCTAATTCAGCTTCCAATTTTTTGGACTTGCAAAATGATCTAATGCATATTAAGAGGTGGGCTGATATCTGGCAGCTTAAGATCTCACTCAGCAAATGTTTTGTTTTGCATTTAGGAAAATCTAATCCCAAGCACTCTTACGGTATAGATAATTTTGAAATCCCACATGATATATCGGAGGTGAAGGATCTTGGTGTCTTAATAAGTAAAGATTTATCTTCTAGAACTCATTGTACAAACATTGTAAAAAAAGGCATGAGAATTGCAAACTTGATTTTACGGAGTTTTGTTTCAAGAGATAAAACTTTGTTAGTAAAAGCCTTTACAACCTATGTCCGACCAATTTAGGAATATGGTTCGTCTGTTTGGAATCCTTATCTGTTATGTGACATAAATAATGTTGAAAATGTCCAAAGAAAATTTACCAAACGAATTTTTTCTGATAAAACTATCTCCTACGATGCCCGATTAAAGGAATTGGGCTTGGAGAGACTCGAATTACGTAGAATGCAAAGTGATTTATCAATGACACGCTCTATAATCAAGGATAATTTGTTACCTGTTGAAGACTTCTTCACATTTAATGTAAACTCAAATCGTGCTGTAAATTCTTGCAAACTTTACGTTAACCGTGTAAACAAAAATGTTAGAAAATTTGAATTTTGCAATCGTGTGATTTCTGTCTGGAATTATTTGCCTGATGATATCATCTGCTCAGCTAATTCGAACATTTTTACGATGAAATTGAAACAATTTGATTTATCCATTTTTCTCAAGGGGCGTATCTAAGCGCAGTTATAATTCATTGCCTGTACATACCCGCATGTCTTACATTTACATTACACTACTTTCTTTAATCACTTTATTCATTTTTTTACAATTAAATACGTGTGTTTGCAATATGTACATGAATTTCAATTATGCATTTATATGACATTTGTCTTTTTCCTTATTATTTGTATTGTAATGTGTACGTATATTTTAAATTTGTACGTGTATTTTGTAGACCGAATAAATCTTTCTTTCTTTCTTTCTAAATGGCAACATAAACGATGAGAATGTTGACTACATCCAGGGGCACTTCTACAGAGTAGTGATTTATGGTTATTGATTTTTTCAAACTTCGTAATTTTGTAGGTTTATGTTGGTGGTATTACTCCCGCCTAGGTCGATTTCGCTCCCGCTTAGGACGATATTGCTCCCACTTGGGCGGAGATACAAGCGTTAATATGTCTTGATAACGTCATAAAAATCACTATTCTGTAGAAGTACTAAGCTAGGATTTCTCCATTGGAATTTTGTTAATAAGTAGTTTTTAATTAATTTGTTAGTCATGACAAAAAGTGAATCCTATCCATTCTACTAAAAGTAAAAATAATAAAAACAGTGAAAAAGTTTATTAAAATGTGATAAGCAAATCAACGTAAGGCAATACGACGCTTTCCAGATTCACTAAATGCATTGATAACAACATCGCTGCTTATTTCACGGGCGTAATTTTACTCATTATAAATGACTAGCTAAGCTATGTACATTTGTCTGAAAAAAGGTAAATTTTCAGATAAAAGACGATGTCATTAGTTTGTCACTAAAATTAAACAAGCAGCATTCGTTGTTAGAAGTAGGATGAGATGAGTGAAAGTAATGCTTTGCATAATACACCTCTTTTTCAGTTCATATTATGCAGTATGACTGAGCGAGCTTGACCATGCACACACACAACACACACACACATACAGTCTGCTGAACCTTGTGGTTTTCACTTAACAAATTTCAACCATTGTAAATCGACGATTGCGTTTTATGTGAGCTGTCAGTTTACGGCAGCAAGCAATCTTGAAAGAAAGAGCAATGTGAAATGAAGTAGGAGGTGCGCAACGGAGCTATTTTAACTTTCGTGAACAAAATATCATATAAACACAAAACACTAACCTTCATTATTAGCTTAATAACATGAGTTCGGCGCGAAAAGTTTTTGCAATTTTTACCAAAATACCAAAGGGGGAGTAAAGGAAAAAATTATCTTCAGATTTAATTTCGGGGGGGGGCACGTGCCCCCTATCCCCCTGGATACGGGCCTGCATGTATACATAGAATTTTCTACTTAAAAAACACTGATTTTTTTTACACAGGCGCTCTATTTTTTACGTTTTTAGACCTTCCAAAAAAGTGGAAAAAGGTCGGAAAAAGTGGAAAAAATTTTGGGTCTGGTCTATAATGTCAACCAAATCGCTGGGAAAAGAAACGGTGGTCCCAGCCAGCACGGTCATGCCACACAAATAGACATACTTAAGTGATTTCATCTTGTTCCTCAATACGACGTGCATTAAAGATTTAGGTGTCTTTCTGACCTCTGACCTTACTTCTAGATCACACTGTGAAAATATTGTGAAAGAAGGATTGCAGTCAGGCCATTTAATCTTACGCAGTTTTGTTTCTAAAGATAAATCTTTACTCTGTAAAGCCTTTGTTACTTATGTGAGACCTGTACTTGAATACGGATTGGTTTTTTTGGAACCGTTTCCTACATTGTAAGAGATTCCATGGAGGGTGTCCAATGTAGGTTTACAAAACGACTTTCCAATGATAAAAGTCTTTCATATAATCAGAGATAGGTTCAACTTGGATTAGAAAGACTTGAATTAAGGCGTTGATGTAATGACCTCACTTTAGCTTTTCTATTATTAGAGTTAGTATTCTGCCTTTTAAGGATTTTATTACATTTAAAACTAATTCAAATCGAGCAATGAATTCTTGTCACCTTTTGTTAATCGGGCAAACAAAAACTGGAGAAAATTTGAATTTTGTTATCGAGTAAATCTCCGTTTGGAATTCTCTACCTGAAGAAGTTATAAGTGCTCCAAACAGACATGTTTCCGTAATAGATTAAAAAGGGTCAGGGGCGTACATAAGCGCAGTTCATATACTGCCTATATTATCCCGCTTTCCTCAACCATTTATGTGTTTTATTAACATGTCTTTCTGTGTATGTTTATATTTTATCTTTTTTTGTTACTTATCAATGTATTAATGATACTTGGTTTGTTGTCGGATCAGCGAATAAAATTTGTATTTGTATTTGTATTGTTCTCTCTTCATACTTGTTTATCGCTTATTACCTGAATTACATGATAAGATTTTGCACTGTACATAACCTCTTTGGTCCTTTATTATAAATGAATTTATTTTTCCTAATATTCTTCAGTGAAAAATTTATATCTCCAACATAAATTGTACTTTCTTGAGCAGAATAAAGATGCTTGAAGTGCTAGAAAGTTTTGAACATTAGTCTTTTTGAATGAGGTAGTTTCTTTGTAGTTTTTCTGAAAGTTGGTAGTTTTTGGGAAAAAATGGTAGTTTGTAAAATTTTGACCTGGCAACACTGTACCTGGCCTGACCAGCGGTGTTGCCAGGTTGGCAGTTTTCCTTCCATTTTGGCAGTTTCTTGATTTTTTGGAAATTTTTCACTCCTATGCTTAACCACAGGTTGGCAGTCTTTTGAGGGGCTTGTGGCAGTATTTTTGGACCGCTTCCATATACTTTGAACATGGGACGGCAGTTTTCCTCCAGAATTGTGGCAGCTTTTAAAAGTTTGACCCGGCAACCAAAGGCGTAGCCAGGATTTTCGCCAGGGGGAACTTGTAAAAATTTTTATCTAAAAAATCCATAAAAACATGCGGAGCCATTTAATAACCTGTTTTTGGGCTTCTCGCATTGTTCTACACTATTTAAGCAATAAAAAAATATTTTTTTTGAAATTTTTATTATTTTGACGGAAAAAATGTTTATGACGCGTGCGAAGCACTAATTTTTTTGACCTTACCTGCAATAAAACAATAGAAACTGCCAAAATATAGAAAAAATTGGCGCGAAGCGTCATACCTATTTTTCGATTCTACGTCGCAGAACAGCATCATGCAACTATATTGCTCAGCTCTTGAACATGTGAAAATTTCCCTCAGGAGGGGGCTATCCCCCTCTTCCCCACAGGCTATGCCAGTGCTGGCAACACTGCTGGCCAGTGGACTGACTGGCTAGTGGCTAGTCATCCGCATTCCTCCTCAATATTTCTCGACCTCGTTCACCTGTAACTTCACTACTTCACATTATAAGTCAAGTCAAATCGCTTGCTATTCAGTCAGTTCTCACCTCATGTGTCTTTGTAATGATTGAATTTGTTAGATCTTGAAAGACTCAAAACACGGCGTACCTATCTATTTTGACCCTACTTTTGCTTTTAGGATAATTAAGGAACAGTTGCATTCTCTTTCAGATTTTTTCGAATCTGCACCTAACAGGGGTACTAGATCAAATAACGACATAAATTTGTGTATTAGAAAATCTCATTTGGATTGTAGAAAGAACGATTTTGCAAACAGGGTGGCTAGAATTTGGAATACATTGCACAATGTATTGTTGACTGCAGAAATTTTAAACAGTTTAGGGTTATGGTTTCAAAGCTTAATTTATTAAAATTTCTCAAGGGGCGTACATAAGTGCACTGCCTGTACGCCTTGGCTTTACTTACCAATACACTTTACTTTTTTTGCATTTATTTGACAAGTTTCGCTAATTTTTGTTTATTTAGCTCATCAATTTCACCTGATTTTTATTTTTTGTGTATACCAATACCAGTAACCACGTGTCATGCATAAGGTCTTATAGAACGTATAACATTGAATTCTCTCATGTTGTTCTCATATGCTTCTATTTGCATGCGCATTTCACATTTTTGGGTACAACTGTAATATTCAAAGTAACTCAGCCAGTAAATATTATTGTTATTATTATTATTATTATTATTATTATTATTATTATTATTATTATTATTATTATGGCCTCTAAAAAAACCAAGGTAATTGTAGCCTAAAAAACCACTTGTAACCTAAAAAAATCAGTGTCGATCTTTATAAAACTTAGTAGGAATGTGCCTCCTAGAGACCTATACGTGTTGTCCAACCCTTATTTTCTCAAAAGGATAGGATCTCCTTCCAAAAAGATGAAAAAATTCGATTTTGATCTAAAAACCACTTTAACCTAAAAAAAGACCAATGCTAAGTACATATAGCATTATTTTCTTGTAGGAAACGTTGAAGTGACTTGGCTAGAGTTGTTTCTGCAAGTAAAACATTGTACATATTTGTAAAAATAAGAGGATTATTAACAAAAATCATACAAAAATATTGATTTTTTGTAAGTTTGATTAAATGGAAGCAAATACAGATAAAAATTGAATGTTTATGTTTGTTATGTTTGTGTTTATGTTTATGTTTATTTATGTATATTTATTTATATTTTTATTTATTTATATTTATTTATATTTTTATTTTTTATTTTTATTTATGTTTACTGCAAGCTATGAACATTACATCACACGGATTTTTAGGGTTAATTTTTTAGGTTACATGGTTTTTAGTTTAAAATTTGGATTTTGCTATTTTTTGTTCTTTTCACTTTTGATCGAATTCTTTTTCAAGACAAAGGGTAATATGAAATTGGTTCATTATGGATAAGATGGGGCTCTGTCTGAAAATTGCTCTGATTACAAAATGCGTTTAAAGTGGGAGATATTTGACTGCAGTAGTTAATTTGAATTAATTTTAGCCGCTTTCTTATTTATCAATGGTATACATCATTTGTCCGGTTTTGTCCGGAATTTACCTGTGCTCTTGACCATACCTGGGCAAGGGGTTCAACCAGCTTTAACCGGGTACCAGCCGGAGCAAGTTCGGTACCAGCCGGATGGTCCACCAGTTGCACCCTATGTTTTGTACATAAACTTTTTTTGGTGTAAAAATCGATAAGTTGGCTCCAAAAATCGGATGCTGGGGTGTAAGAGTCGGTTGATGGGCTCCAAAAATTGGTTGCTGGGGTTTAAAAATCGGTTGGATGGCTCTAAAAATCAATTGCTCCTGGGTTCAACTAATTTTTGGAGCCCATCAACTGATTTTTAGACCCCAGCAACCGATTTTTGGAGCTCAACAACCGATTTCTAGCCCCCTGAAACCGATTTTTGGAGCTCACTTACCGATTCTTTGACCCCGGCATCCGATTTTTAGACCCCGGCAACCAATTTTTAGACCCCGGCAACCGATTTTCGGAGCCAACCAATTGGTTTACAGACCCCAGCAACCGATTTTTATAGCCAACCAACCAATTTTCAGACCCCAGCAACTGATTTTCGGACCTCAGTAACGGATTTATGACCCCAGCGAGCGATTTATAAGCCCAATAAGCGATTTAGGACCCATCAATCAATTTTTCGAGCTGACCAACCGATTTCTAGACCACCAGCAACCGATTTTTGGAGCCAACCAACCGGTTTTCAGACCCCAGCAACCGATTTTTATAGCCAACCAATCAACTTTTAGACCCCAGCAACTGATTTTCTTACTCTAATTACGGATTTAGGACCCAGCAAGCGATTTTTAAGCGATTTAGGACCCATCAATCAATTTTTTGAGCTCAACCAACCAATTTTTAGACCCCAGCAACTGATTTTCGGACCCCAATAACGGATTTAGGACCCCAGCAAGCGATTTTTAAGCCCAATAAGCGACTTAGGACCCATCAATTAATTTTTCGAGCTTACTAACGATTTATAGACCCCGGCAACTGATTTTTGGGGCTCACCAACCGATTTCTAGATCTCAGCAATCGATTTTGAGAGCCAACCAACCGGTGTTCAGACCCAGCAACCGATTTTTATAGCCAACCAACCAACTTTTAGACCCTAGCAACTGATTTTCGGAGCCCAATAACGGATTTAGGAACCCAACAAGCGATTTTTAAGCCCGATAAGCGATTTAGGACCCATCGATCAATTTGTCGAGCTCACAGACCGATTTGTAGACCCCGGCAACCGATTTTTGGACACCACCAACTGATTTTTTGACCAAAGCAATCGATTTTCAGACCTCAGCAACCGATTTTTGGAGCCTACCAGCTGGTTTTTAGACCCCGGCAACCGATTTTTAACCCCACTGATTGATTTTTGTAGCCCAGCAACTGATTTAGGACACCAGCAACCGATTTTCGGAGCCAAGAACTGATTTTAAGACCCCAGCAACTGATTTCCGGATCCCACTAACTGATTTTTTGACCCCAGCAATCGATTTTGAGACCTCAGCAACCGATTTTTGGGCTCCAGCAACCGATTTTTGCAGCTCAGCTATCATTTTTTAGATTCCAACAAGCGATTTTTAAATCCCGGCAAGCGAATCGGTTACTGGGCTCTCTAAAAGCGGTACGTAAGTAATGCATAATTCAGAGATTATACTTAAGTAAGTAATGCCTAATTTAGAGAAAATAATAATTCGTCAGATCAAAATAAAACACATGATGTATTATTGTGATCTTCTACACATCGATGTATAAAAATACTTACATACTTGTCTGTCCACCTGTTTTATGTGTAAATAAATGCTAGTCTTTCATACATACATTACTTGTTATTGATGTTTAGGCCGCGCTGAATTCTGACAATTTTTGTAATGCAAAATTGCGTTTCAAAAAGGTGAGATATCAAAATTTTTCAGCGCTTCACGCCAAATAGAGTTAATTTTATTACTTGTTATTGATGCTTAAGCCGCGCCAAATTCGGACAATTTTTTTGTAACGCAAAATTGCGCTTCACAAAGGTTAAATTTCAAAATTTTCCGGCGGTTCGCGCCGAATTCGGATAATTTTTGTGATGCTAAATTGCGTTTCAAAAAGGTGGAATCTCAAAATTTGCCGGCGCTTTGCGCCGAATTGATTTAATTTTATTACTTGTTATTGATGCTTAAGCCGCGCCAAATTTGACAATTTTTGTAATGCAAAATTGCGTTTACAAAAGGTGGAATCTAAAAATTTTCCGGCGCTTCGCGCCAAATTGATTTAATTTTATAACTTGTTCTTGATGCCTAAGCCGCGCCAAATTCGGACAATTTTTGTAATGCAGAATTGCATTTCACAAAGGTCAAATCTCAAAATTTTCCGGCGCTTAGCGCCGAATTGATTTAATTTTATTATCTGTTATTGATGTTTAGAGGTTGTGCTGAATTATGACAATTTTTGTGCATTTCAAGCAGGATTTATATTTGAAATGAAAGCGTAGTATATACTATTTGACGCCATGAAAATGAGGAACTCTGTAGAAGTTTTATTTTTACACAATGAATTGCATAAAAAATTAGCATATTAAAGGCGGTGAATGTCTCTTCAAGATTAGAGGTCAATGGTTACCAAAGTAATGAGTTTTTAAACATAATTGCTATGCCAATTATCGATTGCACTATTTTTTACACCATACTAATTTTGATGTTGCGAGAAATAGTGCGACTCCGCGTGAAATTATGAATGAACTTTGCGTGGAAGTAAGACTAACTTGTTAAAAATTCAACCACTCTTCTGACTTAGGCAACCAACCAAAAAAATTAGGCTCCGGTACCAGCTGAGACTTTAAGGCTTGCCCAGCTATGCTCTTGACCGGTTTTGTCCGGTTTTAAATGTTGGTTTATCCGGTTGGTCTTTTTTAGAGTTGGCAACACTGATTCGGCTTGACACAACCGATTAATGAGGGATGGTCGCTGTTTTTTGCAATTTAAGATTTTGTGAACCGAAATTTCGCAACTGGAAAAATTATTAAGGCTTATTTCACAGTGTGCTAAATTTTGCTGGGATTCATAACGTGTGCTATCAAAAAATAGTAAGGATTAAAAATATTTCGGTGCGCTTTTCTAAGTTTTACAGGCAGTGCACCAGTCAGCCAAGTTCTTTACTTTTATTTTCAATTTCTCTGAGATTATTTGTCATAATATAACAGCTATTGTTTTCTGTACAGACTTACCTGCACTTCACCTGACTGTATAGGCATAGTCAGGATTTTCACCAATGGGGAATCCCAAAAACTTTTTTCATTCAAAAATAGGGGTGTCCCAGGGTGGACGTTTTAGCCGGGGCCGCGGCTTATGCCCCGGCACCCGGGCTGGGCAAGATAATACGTACACAATGAATGCAGACCATGTGTACACAACATTATCAACAGTATTTTATGCAATAGTATTCATTAATTCAGTGTGAAAAGGAGTTAATAATTGAGTTCTAATCTTATACAGGCAATACATTAAAAACTAGGAGAATAACAAAAACCTTTTGATAAGTATCAATGATGTTTCTGATCCCGAATCAGTCGATTTAAATGATTACAATCATTCGTGCAAAATCTTAAATTTAAAGTTGTCTTATGAGTTTCAAACTGAGAGCGATTTCTGAGGAGGCCGAGAATTGCAAGGAAATTTTTGAGTTCATACAAGAACAATCACATCAGAAGTCATCCAATCTCACAATAAACAAAATTAGTCATTAATGCATGAATAAAAATTTTGTGTAATGCTTTCGCTTACCACATCTTCAGAAAAATCATTCAAAATTAGCATTTTAGCTGATAACATGCATTTTAAAGTTTAATCAGATCCTTTTGAAGTCAATTTTCCCTTTTTAAGAGCGAAATTTTGAATAGTTCTGAATTCAAATTAAAAAAAGCAGGCCACATCATAAGTACTTCATGGATTTACACCGCCCATTTAAAATTGTCCATGTCCACCCAGCTCTGCTACGCTATTAGAGTGTTGATTTACGAATTTTAAGCATCTTTTCTTTGTCTAAATTGTGGCCGGGTCGTGAAAAATTTAGAACAGCACAAGCTTGAATTCCGAAAAATTTTTAAAACTAAATTTCGACAGAAATTATTACTTGGTGCCACTGTTGTTTTTTATATTCGGCAAAGATTTTCCCGTTGTACAAAGACTTTTCGGGACCGTCTTTGTACATGTACAAAGATTTTTAGGAAAAAAAATTGTAAAAAAGGTCTGAAATTCAAAAAATTTCGGCGCTTCGCGCCGAAATGAGTAATTGTGTGTTTCTATATATCGTTATAATATGGCAGAAATTGCATTTCAAACAAAAAAATGTCAAATTTTTCGGTGCTTCGCGCCGTTTTAACACGATTCTTAGTAATTTTTCTCTTTAGAGACCCAGAAATTAGCTAAAATATACTACCAAAAGTCGAACAACTCTGTTTTTACAACACTAAAATCGCTTTTGTACCATATTTTAGTACCCAAAAATTTGTGTGTACAAAATGTACAAAGATTTTGGGAAGACAAAAACTGTAAAAAAGTGTAAAATTCCCAAAAATTTCCAGTGCTTAGCGCCGAAATGAATAATTCTTTGTCCTGCATATCTTCGAAATGACAGAATTTGCACATATAATGAATAAATTCAAATTTTTCGGCGCTTCGCACCGTTTTGAGACAGTTTTTAGTAATCTTTGGCGTCAGAAATCCAGAAATTAGCTAAAATACACTACCAAAGATCGAACACCCTGTTTTATCACTAAAATCGCTACTGTGTACACAAAAATTTGCTTGCACAAAATGTACAGACTTTTGGGGACCATCTTTGTACATGTACAATGGACCTTGTAAAAAAACACTGCTTGGTGCACAATAGTAACAGCATAGATATTTTGTCAGGGCCCCAATAAGTGAAATCATAATAAGTAATCTTTGTTCCTTCCATAGCTGATCATTCAATCAATTTTCCTATATTTTATCCGGTTAGAGTTAATAGATCGTATGAGTTTCATTTATAAGATCTAAGAGAATGAAATAAAATTAATGCATCCTCAAATGTAGGCTACTCAGTCTGAGAGATGAATAAAAAACAAATCACGAAGATGTTAATTGATCGAATAAATACCTTTTTAGAAATTCGATTTTGAGTTTCTATCACTTCTTTAACAGTAGAGCAAAAGCACTAAATTTGAATCGCCCAGGTTGAATACAAGTCTATATTTTTGCTACAGAAACAGTTCAACTATTAAATTTTGCTAATCGGATTCGCTAATTCTTAAATAGACACTTTGTATGCTTTCTTACAATTGCCTAGATTGATTTTATAGATGAGAATTAAAGATTTTTACTCTTAATTATCAATGTTTTAGCCCCTGCGTGGGGAGGCCTTGCCCCAGGCCGTGGCATAAGCCCCAGCACCGGGGCCGGGGCTTGGGACATCTAGACTAAAAACCCATAAAAACGGGCGGGGTGTACAACGTGTTTTCTTGACTTTTCACATCGTTCTGCACTATTAAAGCAATAAAAATTTTTTGTGAAATTTATTCACGTTGTTGACGGAAAAAATACGTGCATGCTGAGCGCTAGTCTTTTTGAATTTCCCTGCAATAGAGTGATAAAACTGCCAAAAGATAGAAGAAATTCATCATGTAAGCATATTGCTCATTTCTTGAACATGTCGAAATTATCCCCAGAGGGGAATCCCCGCACTGGCTACGCCAGCCCGCCTTCCTACCTTGTTGAAGTTTGAAAATTTCGCCAAGTTTGCTTTTTTATGGTTTTTTGGTGATTTATATAGGCCCGTAAATAGGGGGGATAGGGGACACGCACACGTGCCTTCTCCTGAAATGAAATGTTAGGTTAATTTTTCCTTCAGTCTCCCTTTGCGTTTTCCGCCAAAAATCGCAAAAAATTTTCTGCGCTTGACGCTGAATTTTACAAGCAGGCTTATTTAATCCTAAGCATGCGGTTTAAACACTCCGTTTTTAGTCTGTTTATAACCTAAAGCGTATTTTGCATCTATACGTTTTCTGTTCTTTACAGGTTTTATGCAAAAATGAGATCAGAAATAAAATCCTGGATAAGGTCCTGCTTGAGTGTATGAAGAACCAGCTGATTAGACTACTTCGAGTGAAAAACTGAAAATCGAAAAGTTTTAAGCCATTTTTGCATGTTTCCTGAAAAGTGTCAAATTGTCAGTGCTTCACGCATGAATTTTTACTCATTTTGACTATATCATGGTTAATTAAATAAAATTTTTGGATATTTTTTTGAAATTGTTCTAATGTTCTTATGCTCTAAAAAGATAAGCATCATCTGAAACGCTGAAAGCCATGTTTTTCGATATGTACATAGACCGGCACGTTTCAAGTATTTTGTCTCAGTGGGGGGGGGGGGGCAGGGCTGAACTAAATTTTTGTATAAACATACAACCAGAGGATGAATTAAAAAAAGCGCTTTACGACCACTAGAGGTACACACTTTGTAAATTTTGCTACTCAGGTACCATAGATGCACGAGGTCAGGGCGGCCATAGAGAAGTAAATTCAAAAAAGTAAGTAAAATAAAATAAATAAATAAATAAATAAAAATACACTAGTTTTGGCCGACTCGAAGTTAGCAATTGAAACTTGGCAAGGATGTAGTTCAATGTTTGTACGCTTGTCTGACTTTGCTTGATAAAGATTGCTTCTTTGTTCAGAACTTTTCTCCTAAAACTACTCAGTTCCACTTTTGGCGCAGAAATTTTTCGACCATGTTTGCCTAAATAATGATATCTGACAGGTTGTAGAAACATTTGAACATCGAATCTGGTCCAGAATGGGGAGTCCCACTCATTCTAATTTCACAACAAAACCAGTCTAGTTTGTCAAATAAAATTTTTCACATTCATTGTTACACTCCCTCTCTCCTAGGTCTGGGGTGGCACGCTGAACCGCTCCCCCTAGTGGAGTGCGAGGCAGAGCCCTAGTGAATTTTTTTGAGAAAAAATTCCTCAAAGTTAAATCGTATGTTAAAATTTTCATAAACTCAGCTTAGTTTAGGTTCTGAAATTGGTTCAAAATTAATCAAACTTCACTGAAATTCTTCATCGTCGCCAAAAATGTCTATCATTCTCGCTTCTTTCATGGATCTCATTTTCTGCTTATAACGTACAAAAGTAGAAGATATAGATGCGAAATACACAGGCCCATATCCATGTTTTTGTTCTGGGGAGAAGAGGCACGATTAAAATTTTTTAAAACCTCTGGGTACCAAATGAAGAGATAAAAGACGATTTACGACCACTTAGCTTCACACTTTTGTAAATTTTGCTACCCCAATACCTTGAATATGGTAACAAAAAATCCAATGGTCACCCTCTCTTCTAGGGGTGGGTATAGACTGACGCGCTCAAGCGAAAGATTCAGCGAAAAAAGCATCTTAAAGTTGAATCGTAACATTAAAATTTTCGTAAAATGGACCTAATTTTGGTTCTGAAATCAATCTAAAAATAGTCAAAGTTCCTAACTAAAATTTTTCCTCATCGGCGAAAAATGTGTATCATTCTCGCATCTTGCACGTTTCTCATTTCCTGCATAAAATTTGCGAAAACCAGGGGACACAGATGCAAGATATGCTTTAAATTGTATAAAAAATGAATATGGAGTGTTTTAACCGCGCGTTTGGGTCAAAATAGATTACAATAAATTATTGTGAGCATCAAAAATGTTTGAGGATTTTTTTGCTAAAAAAGCAAAGGGGAGTAAACGAAATATTCCCAAATTCCGTTTCGGGTTGGGGAAGGGTGCCCCTATCCACTCCTGGATACGAGCCTGCGCGCAGGTATTTAGTGTGTTGACCT
This sequence comes from Mermis nigrescens, assembly GCA_036768485.1. Taxonomy (NCBI): domain Eukaryota; kingdom Metazoa; phylum Nematoda; class Enoplea; order Mermithida; family Mermithidae; genus Mermis; species Mermis nigrescens. Next base: position 22,859 of record JAVLUZ010000740.1, read on the forward strand.
CTGGAAAAACCACTTTTTGTGTGTTCTGCATGTATGTACTGTACAACCATTCCAATCTAGCTATAGTATCAGAGCAATCTCCTGTCAGAGCCCCGTCTTGCGCAGTTGATTTCACAAATTTGTCTTAGAGAAAAAATCGATCAGTCAAAACTAAAAAACCGGCAAAGTCCAATTGGCAGCTAAAAAACCATGTTACCTAAAGATCCAGCCCCAAAAAGCTATGCTGCGTGCATAGTTTGCAGCGGACATACGTTTATTGGACTTGTCACTGTTTACCGACACCGTTTTTTTGTATTCGGCAAAGATTTTTCCCGATGTACAAAGACTCTTCGGGACCGTCTTTGTACATGTACAAAGACTTTTTGGAAGACAAAAATTGCAAAAAAGGTGTGAAATTCGCAAAAATTTTCGGCGCGAAGCTCCGAAATGAGTAATTGTGTATTATATATATCTTTATAATGGCAGAAATTGCATTCCAAAAGGAAAAATGTCAAATTTTTCGGCGCTTAGCGCCGTTTCAAAGCGATTCTTATTGATTTTTGCCCTTAGAGACCCAGAAATTAGCTAAAATACACTACCAAAAGTCGAACAACTCTGTTTTTACCACACTAAAATCGCAGCTATACCATATTGAAGTACTCAAAAATTTGTGTGTACAACATGTACAAAAATTTTTGGGGAGGAAAAAAACTAAAAAAAGATGTAAAATTCCAAAGAATTTTCGGCCTTTTGCGCCGAAATGAGTATTATTTGTCCTGTAATCTTCAAAATGGCAGAATTTTGCATTCAGAATGTGAAAATGTCAAATTTTCGGTGCTTCGCGCCGTTTTGAGACAATTTTTAGTAATTTTTGGCGTCAGAAACCCAGAAATTAGCTAAAATACAATACTAAAAATCGGAAACCCTGTTTTACCACACTAAAATCGCTACTGTACCATATATGAGAAACCAAAATTTGGATGTACAAAATGTACTAAGACTTTTGAAGACCATCTTTGTACATTTACAAACGGACCTTGTACAAAAAAACGCTGTTCACCGATATTTCCTTCTATTACATCAAATTTATAAAAAAAAATCGATAATTTTGTCTCAGCTATATTTAAAGTTTTCTAATTTTCATAGATCAAGTATTTGACTCCCAGAAACAACTCTAGATAAGGTTCTTATACTTCCTCTATGAGAAACAGTTTTAACTAAACCAGTTCAATGAAAAGTAAGCCTGTTGCCATAGCAACAGATACTTAGCATTGGTTTATGTAGGTTACAGTGGTTTTTTTATGTCACGATCAAACGTTTTCGGGATTTTAGGTGGTAGTTCCTTTACTTTCGGGAAAGTAAATATCAGGCATCACGGAAGACTTCACAAGGAACATTCCTGCAAGTTTAATAAAAATCGGCACTGTGGTTTTAGGTAACAACTGGTTTTTTATTAAGTATGACTTTGAAGGTATACTGTAGCTCTATGGTTAGGATATGACAGCTAAAATTCATTCGAAAACAGGCTGCACAGGGGTCTAACGTGTAAACTTTGAAGATTTTCACAAATGTAAATGCGGGTAAAAATTAGCGTCTCTTAAAAATGCATGGAAAAGCTCAAAAAGTGTGATTTTTTGAAACTTTTAGGCAAATTCATGTCTCAAGTTTCTGATTGATCCTAAAAGAGATGAGGCCTCAGTTGCAATCAACATGGCATAGTTCTTTCGACAGTACAATATCGTTGGCTATCTCCCCTTGCTTGCTGAGAAAAGGGTTGGTTTTTTATAACGACTAACTACCAAATCGACTCGTTCTTTTAGCGGCCAGCACTATACTTTAAAATGTCAACCCCACACCCGTCCCTAGATTTTTGATGCTGTGAATGTCTGATAGTGATACCAAAGTAATCTACTCCAGTTTTGTTGATGACTAACTCCACGGTTCACTTGGTCATTGTGCAAATTACTATCATATCTTACGCCCCTATTTAACCCAAATTCTTGCATCCCTGCATATCAATTAAAAATTAGCTTCGTTTAAGCTGTATTCAATACTTTTTTGTGTGCGTTATGGTGGGGATGGATGGGGTAGGCGTAAAGTAGTGACCCTTGGTACAGTTTTAAACGTTTTTAGCTGTTATTGTTGCTAATAAGTGTTTCGGCGCCTTGCACTATACATATTATGTGTAGGTATATATCCATTTTTTCACTTTATTCCGTACAATTCACTCGAATTTTCCTGGTAAGTACCTATTCTTCGGAAGAATTTTCATGTCTCATGCTCTACAGAGACAGAGCATCGTCGAAAATACCCAAAAATGATGATTTTAACGCGCTTGCACATTTTTTAGGGCCCAAAAAAGGCACTTTAGAATTTCGCCTTCCCTTGCATATTCCCATACTCTGCATGTCTGCTTGTACGGATGTCATATTTGTTATTTAGCCAAGAACGTCAATATGTTGTAACACATGAGAGATTAGATTCACATGTTTCACGTGGATCAGACGTCATGTATTCGCTGCTATCGGGTTTATGGAGATACATTTTCCGGAAAGACGAATTTTTTATCTTGATATTAGGGCTTGATAATGCTGGAAAAACGGTATTAATGCTAAATTATAATTGTAGTAGTTATAATCGATTTCTATTGCGCGATTAAATTACTTTTTGCTTTTAGCGGTGTTTGTTTACCTCTTCATTGGTGTTCTTCACTTGGTGAAAACCTCAATATAATTGTACTAAGCATCATTCCAGCTTTCATTAATGAAATAAGCGTGCAGTTTGCCTTTCTTCATCCTATATAAAGCACTAGACTCATTTTAATTTATGGAATGATATCTTAATACCCGGACCATGTACGTTTTAGCAACAAATTAGATCTTAGGTGCTTCGTTTAACCCCTTTTCCCTCTGCATAAACTTTTCTACCCAGATTCTTGATTTCGAGGAAGTCGCTGAATCTCCCTGTCTAAGCCTTTTTAGCAATGATCTTTCAGTTGAAATTATGGGTATTATCCTAGTACGTCTCCACCTTCGGAAAAACGTATTCTTGAACAATGTTTTTTTGTGCGAATTCATCAGTTATAGTCAAATTTAAGACGTTGATGACATATTTGATAGTCATTTTTAACTAAAGCGCGTATGTTCAATTATAGATGCAAATCAATTTTAGTTCAATTCAGATTTGAGATTGTGCACGACCGGTTGTGGCCTCGTTTAATTTGCTGATTACGAATAGAATAAACATTTTTAATAGAAAGATGCATTATTCAAAATTTTTGTTTTTAATTTTTAAATTTTGAGCAAAATGCACATAACTAAGCCCAAGCCTTGAAAATTGTCAAGAACAACCAAGGATTGTTGTTACAATTTGCTTAGGCTTCGGCTCAGTTATGTGAGATAAATACGCGGAAATTGCAGAGCGAGCGGAGCAATTTAGCCCATTTATGCCTTAGGCTTAGCCCATGTCTGGCACCAATCTGAAGCCTAAAGCAGTGATCCGGAAGGGGTTACCAACAGCAAAGCTTATTGAGCCAGCAGTTTATGAAACGTGTGTCAGCAGTTTTGAATGAGTGAGTCAGTAGTTTTTAATGAGTGTCAGCAGTTTAGTCCGATGTGCATAAATTTGCATGTATCAACTAAATGTACGCATTATTTGTTAAAAACGACTATCATATTCGTCATCAGAGTATCAAAGGTGACTATGATCGAAAACTTCCGCAGAAAAAAACAATGATTTTTCATGTATTTTTTGGCGTCAGAAACCCAGAAATTAGCTATAATACACTACCAAAGATCGAAAACCCTGTTTAACCACACTAAAATCGCTACTGTACCATAGTATAGAACACAAAAATTTGCATGTACAAAATGTACAAAGACTTTTGGGGACCATCTTTGTACATGTACAAACGGACCTTGTACAAAAACAAACACTGCGCCCCCACCATTTTTGGCGAAAACTTGCGTTTTGACCGTGTTTAAGTGCGCTTTTGCAATTGTTGGCCAAAAAATTGAAGATATTTACCTTTTATTCAATGAAAATCGTCGGGGACTACCTATTAAAATTTTGAGCCGTTACATGTCTAGTAATGATTCCAAATTTTGATTGAAGTAAAAGATTTCTTGAAGTTTTTAAAATAGATTGTTCGTAATGTATAGGTATTGAACCTTTTGAAAAATTCGAAATTCTCAGGTTGTTGTGGTGAAATCTAGCCCCCAAACTGCCAAGTTTATTTATGTAGAATATATTTAATCTTAAATAAATCTCGAAAAATTTAAAAAATCGAGCAGGTTGAACATAATATACTTAAAAATTAGTGAAAGGCGCGAAGCGCCGAAAATTATACACTTTTGAGTCAAAAATGATTTTAAAATGCTTAAAGAGTTTATTTTTAACGATTTTACGAAAGATGAACAATTCTTAGGGGTTCGCGACCATACATGATCTCAGGGGATTTCTTAGCCTCCACTCAGAAATTTTTTCATGCCGCCCAGAATTAGCGAATTTTCGAAGAATCCCAGAAGGATTCGCATAAAAGGTGCTGTTTTATGCTTTTCTAGCGATATTTTGACTCAAAAGTATCAAATTTTCAGTGCTTACATACTCATTTTTTGACTATGTCTTGTTTAATTTATACGAATTTTCGATATTTTTTTTATTTTTTTGTTTTTATGCTCTAGAAAGATATAATATCATCGGAAACGCTGTTATATGACGTTTTTGACGCGTATTCATTATTTTTGAGCCCGAAAAGGCACTTTAAAAATCCACCTTCTCCCCGGAATTCCCAACTTGTGCATGCCTGGTCGCAGCTACTTTGCAGTAGGGATGTGCCGGTTAACCGGAACCGGCTGGAACCGACCATTTTTTTGGAACCGGAACCGGAACCGAGAACCGATTTTTTGATTTTCTAAGAACCGGAACCGGAACCGATTTTTTGATTTTCTAAGAACCGGAACCGGAACCGATCTTTTTTAGAGTCTGTTATCGGTTTTTTAAAATTAGAGTTAAATATCGAACTTCATAAAATTTAGTGAAGACATGAAGGAGCAATTCAACCTTTTATTACCCAAAAGTTTACAGACTAAAACTTAGTACTGTTCCGGGTAAATTATATTTTAACATTAACAGTCGTTCTGCTTTTTCGCCATGTAGCCTGTTTCTGATAGGGTCGTGAATGATTCCAGTGCAACTTAATAGCTGTCCCGATGGAACGCTTGTAGCTGACGCTGCAAGCAGGGGCGAATCTAAGAGGGCGGGGATGGCCGCCCCCCATTTGCCAAAAATATTTGGCGAGATAAAGAATGGATATACAATTTGCAATTATTTTTTGGCCCTCAGTGACCATAATTTCTCAAAATTTTTCGGCGCTTCGCGCCGGATGATACCTATTAATGACATTTATTTACTTCCTTGGCCACCTGGAAGCCATTTTCTGTTCATGTAGGTTTTTCAATTAAAAATTCGATGTTTCGCATCAAATGCTATAAGTACAGTAAATCAAGGTGTAAATCATGCTTCTTGACGTCTATCCGTCTTAATATAACAAAATTTCCGGCGCTTCGCGCCATACTTTTTTGTATTCGGCAAAGATTTTTCCCGATGTGCAAAGACTTTTCGGGTCCGTCTTTGTACATGTACGAAGATTTTTGGACAGACAAAAATTACTAAAAAGGTCTAAAATTCGCAGAAATTTACGGCGCTTCGCGTCGAAATGACTGATTGTGTGCTCCATTCATCTTTATAATGGCAGAAACTGCATTTCGAAAGGAAAAATGTCAAATTTTTAGGCGCTTCGCGCCGTTTTAAGACGATTCTTAGTGATTTTTGCCCTTAGAGACCCACAAATTAGCTGAAATACACTACCAAAAGTCGAACAACTCTGTTTTTACCACACTAAAATCGCTACTGTATCATATTATAGTATCCAAAAATTTGTGTGTACACAATGTACAAAGACTTTTGGGGATCATCTTTGTACATGTCAAACGGACCTTGTACAAAAAAAAACTGCTTCGCGCCAGAATTTCGATAAAGTCAAAGAATTTTAGTGATTTTTAGCACAAAATTGTCGAAAATTTTAAAATTTCAAGAAAAAATATTGCGTCAAAAGTGATTTAATGTAGAAGTATGCATTGTAAAACGCCGAAAAAACGCTGTTTCGCGCGTTAAGGGCAAATTTTTGGACCTGTTTTCGACTATCTTTGGAAAAGTTGGGATACTGCCCCCTTAGGGAAATCCTAGATCCTCCATTGGCTGCAAGATACTGCTAAGCTATAAACGCGAGAATCGGCAAATTATTCGACTTCGCTTTCCACCATTGCAGCAGATCTTCGTCATGAATTAAGCATTTTGATTTCTTATAAGCCTCCAATTTAGAAACACATAGATAATATTTGGTGATTTATAAGTAAATGGTCAACTAGACGTAAAACTTATTTGAACGTGCAGTTGCCAGATTGAAACGACTTCCTGAATAATTTATCTTTCGATTACATCGTCATATGTTCTGGTGAAGTCAAGCTATTAAGAGCGAACATACTTTAACACAGGAACCGAGAACCGGAACCGACGGTTCTCTAGTTGAAGAACCGGAACTGGAACCGACGGTTCCAACTTACGCAAGAATCGGAACCTGAACTGGAACCGAAATTCTTGTTTTCCAAGAACAGGAACCGGAACCGATTTTTTTTGAAAAACCTGGAACCGGAACATCCCTACTTTGCAGGGGTCTCATAAGCCATAGTACGGGAGGTCACAAACCCCCACCCAAGTACAAATACGGTGCCCATGCTTATATGCCTTAAAAAATTTGACTCGTAATTAAGTACCTGAATAGTCTTTGATTTCTTGACCGTTCTGTATTTGTACATATTTCAGGCACGTATCTCTGAGGCGAAAGGGGGATCCGGACCCCCCAAATTCAGAAAAATCTGAAAAATAGGACTTTTTAAACGTTATTTTGTGCTATTTTTTGCTTTTTTGGGCTTAATCCCCCCAAGATTGGTGTTGGCTCTCCCCAAAATAGGACGGCCAGCTACGTGCCTGCATATTCTTCCAATTTCTCCATTTAGACGATGCTGGAGCAAGCGAAGGCGCAATTTAATAAACAGTACAAGATGCTTAATCCTTCAAAGATAACGAGCACTGTTGGACTAAATAGTAGGTATAATGTATTTTTAACTTCTGAATTCAAATTCGAAAATAGCTGATTGTTAAGAGGCAGGGATCCATCCGATCAAAATCGATTTACCCACCCAAGAAGCAGGCACGTAGCTGGCCCTCTTATTTTGGGGGGACCAACACCAATTTTGGGGGGTCTAAGCCAAAAATAGCACAAAATAACGTGTAAAAAGTCCTATTTTTCCGGTTTTTTTCAGAATTTTGGGGGGTCCGGACCCCCAGTCCCCCCACAGCTACGTGCCTGCCAAGAAGTGGACGTTTTCGAGCCTAAATCAACAGCTAAAACCTTCTTTCCAAAGTATTTTAAATAATTTCAGCCATTTTTAGCCAAAAAAAGAGATCAGCCGGCTTTAGCATAGATGCACAGCGTGGGAATTCTGGGGGGAATTGATTTAGGAAATTTTGAAAAACTTAAAAAATCGCGAATTCTGGGAGGGGTGAAAAAATTCTAAGGGGTGTTTAAACCGCTCCTCCCCCAGATTTGGCTTTGAAAAGAAACTAAACCAGAAACGGTGCTTACAGGAATAATTTCCGTAGCAAATAAAGCAATCATAAAATATTATTTGAGAGAACAATCCATTTTATTGCATGAATGTATAAAATTGATTCAAATTCACTATTTTCTTATTTTTGCTGAAAAGTGCAAAATTTCCAACCTGCTCGAATTGTATTTATCATCAAAATATGTTGTGCATCTTTTTAGTTGGAAAAATTGACATTGGAAATTCGAGGTTGAACTTTTGGGACCTGGGAGGACAAGAAGAGCTGCAAGCGCTTTGGGACAAGGTACCTAATTAATTATATCGGACAGCCTATATTTGCATGTCATAGGCTTAAATATAGCGGCTCGAAATTGAGGGTGAAGTCCCCAAAAATAGTGTGTTTTCAAGCGATTTTGACGTAAAAATAATCAAAAAACAATTTACTGGTTAAAATCCCTAATTATACCCTTCCCTGACCCGAAAATCTCGATTTTATCCTTTTCCTGACCAACCTTACCTTGTGCATCTATGGGGAGAGGCATAGGTGCACAAGGTCAAACTTTCAGGAGGGTGAAAATCAAAAATTGGTAGATAGCTTAGTGCTTCGTAAAACGGTTCTATTGCCTTTTTTAGACTCAAAAAATTAGCTTTATAGCCTTTTTGGGCTCAGTAAGCTAGTTAAATAGCCTTTTTGTACTCACAAACATAGCTATATAGCCTTTTCGGACAAAAAATAACTATTTAGCTCTTTTTGGAGTCCAGAAAATAGCTATGTATCCTTTTGGAACTCAGAAAAGACAACTATATTATATTTTTAAGCTCTCACGGTATTTTTCTGTGTCCAAATAGGCTATGAATAGCTATTTTTCTGAGCTCAACAATGCTATATAGCTTATTTTCGGAGCCCAAAAAGGCTGTATAGCAATGTTTTTAACCAAAATGGCTGTATAGCTATCAGTTTTTCAGAGCTTAGGGGGAATAATACCCCCTCACCCCCATGCTCTTCTATGAGGGGCGGGAGTAAGTGACCTCCAATTTTTTGGCCAACAATAGCCAACGAACGCATGTTTTTGCCACGGATTCCAAAAACGGGTGGGCACACATGGGCGTGGGGGGTTAGGGTATGCATCCCCGAGAAATCAAAATACCCCCCCCCCAGAAACCAACATGCCCCCTAGAATTTAATTATTGAAATTTTTTGTTTTTTTCGCAATTTTTTGTTGCCAATGGATAGTGCTCGATGAGACACGTTGAAAATGGTGTTTTTTCGCCATACCACCATTTTAAGGCCATTTTTGATCTTTGAAAGATCTTGCACCCCACCCAGAATTTCAGGTGCCACCCACCTAGGGGGGGGGCAAATGACTGTCAAATTTTATGGATAAATACCTGAATATGGCTAAATTCTCACGTTTTCACCAAAAGTGGTTGTCAAAAATTTTATGACTCCGAAAGTTATGTAGGCAACCGTCTTCGCGTGGGGATTCCTTTCAATATCCCTCTGTTATTGGTATGACCGCCCACGCCCCTGCTGACTCATATGTATAATGATACAACTTCAAGATGTTGTAGATGGCATCATAAAAAAGAATTAAATGATATGGCACTTTTTAATCGTCCTGAGCTGAGTCGCAAATGAAGCCCAGGCACGTAGCTGATCCTCCTATTTTGGGGGGATTAACACCAATTTTGGGGGGTCTAAGCCAAAAATAGCACAAAATAACGTGTCCAAAGTCCTATTTTTCCGGTTTTTTCTGAATTTTTGGGGGTCCGGACCCCCCACCAGTCCCTGCCCTCAGCTACGTGCCTGATGAAGCCTAATTTTATTAAGAACTGTTGAATAGAACTCGTTCTGGACGACTTCGAAAATATACTTATTTAAAGAATGGCTAAATCAAGTTTTGACATATGTATGGCTCGAAAATATGACATTAAACAAGATTAATTCATTTCGAATAAAATATAGAGAATACTCAGTAGTGAATTAGATGGTTTATTATGATGAAAAAAGCAAAAAAGCAAAATTTGATACATTTCCCAAAAAAAGATCGAAATCGCGCCGGCTGATTTGTCAAAATGGTTTAAAAAAATCATAAATTCCTCAGAAGGCGCAATTTTAAAGAGTCGAATTAGGAATGTATTTCTGTAGACTGATTTATGTCATTTAACAACAGAACAATATACTTGACAGAAAATGATACCAGCTGAAATCGCTACATAAGCTTGTTTTATTTTCAAAGAAAAACGGAAAAAAAATTTTTTCTAAATCATTGCCGGATTCAATGTATTCTCAACGGGTAATCATAATTTTTTCTTTAAATTTCAAAAAAGATCATAAAAATCTGTTAATTGTGCGCTAAATAGTTTTTCCCTTTAATTCCTGGGAGGTTACATCATTTCTTTCGCAACTTTTTTTAAAAAAATGTGAGTAACTGAAGGTTCTTCACCATACGTGGGCAGCAAGAAAATTCTGGGGGATGCAAGATTTTTTGATGGTCAAAAAATAGTCTTAAAAATAGTGGTATGGCGATAAAAACACCTTTTTTCGACGTTTCTCATCAAGCACTATCCATTTACATCAAAAAATTGCGAAAAAACGAAAAAAATTTCAAAAATTGAATTCTGGGGGGAGGGGGTATTTTGATTTCTGGGGGTGCATACCCCCAAACCCCCACGCCCAGGTGTGTTCTTCACTCTAAAATCCAGAATAGGTAGCTTCAATTGTTGTTTAATGTGAAATGTGACGCAAAACGCCCTTAAATTCAAGAATCTAGATTGAAATGGAAATAAAAATAGAATAAAAAAGATATAAAATTAAAATAAAGTAGAAAACAAAGCCAACTTAAATTAGGCTAAAACTTGAAATAAGTTCAAACATTATTAATTTGCCGTAGCCCTTTCTTCCTCACTTACCTTACCTTAGTGAAATACAATGCTCCCAACAGGGGCGGATTTAGGGGGGCGAGGCGACCGCCCCCATTGGCCCAAAATAGTGCGCAAAATTGAGGATTTTTGACCGATTTTCAGCGATTTTCTGCTTAAAACGGCTAATTTTTTCGCCCAAGTCAGAGTTCCGCCCCCCCCTTCGGGGTACCGCCCTTCCCCCTTAGGAAAATCCTGGATCCGTCACTTGCTCCCAACGAGGTTTTTCTAGAATTTTTGCTCACAAAATTGAAGAAACCGTTTGTATTGCTATCCGGCATACTTGCAACAGCTCGAAAATTTGGGTGGGTGTCCTCGGCCAATTTTATGTGGAGGGGTATGAGTAAATGATCCCCAAATTTGGCCAAAAACACCTAAAAACGGCCAAAGAATTCGATTTTCTTCTAAAAATCCGGGGAATGGGGTCTAAAATTTTCTGGCTTTGGAGGATGTGGGGGTGGCGGCCACACGTGGGCGTGGGCGGTTTGGGGGTATGCACCCCGCGACAAACCAAAATACTCCCCCAATTCAATTTTTTAAATTTTTTTGTTGTTTTCTCGCAATTTTTCGATGCCGATGGAGGATAGTGCTTTTAATGAGAAACGTTGAAAAATGGTGTTTTTCCTCGACATACCACCATTTTTAGGACTATTTTTTGACCTTTGAAGAATCTTGCACCCCACCCCCCCTCCCCAAATTTTAATGCTGCCCACTTATCCTGGCGGCCGACTCCGGGTGGGGATACCCCATCCCCCTCTTGAATGTATGCTATCCGGTGCGTAGATGCTCCCGCCCCCTGCCCCTCCTAAAAATACAACCCTGTATCCAACTATCCCCCAAATCCGTTATGTTCTGAATTTAAGTTCTTTAAATTGCCCCAATTACGAAAAACTTATTAGTTAGTAAGACCCGTCGTTTCATCGTTTCATCTCCGCCTCTTCATCTGATTTTTCGCAGTATTACGCCGAGAGTCACGGCGTCATGTTCGTCGTTGATTCGAGTGATTCTGAACGATTAAACGAGTCGTGGCAAGCGTTTGGTCACAAATTTTTACTTTTTTTAAAGTTGTTTTAGCCGTTTTATGCGGTTTTATACACTTTTAGATAAAATGCTCGACAGTCAATCGTTGAATGGCGTGCCCGTCATTATGCTATGCAATAAGCAAGATTTGCAGGTGGGTTGAAATAGCTAGAATGTGAAAATGGGTTTCTCGCGAACATGTACGTGCGGGTCTGGGGCATGCATGCACATATGGGCAGGGGCGGATTTAGGGGGCGGCCGCCCCCCCCCACCATTGGCCCAAAATAGTACGCAAAATTATGGATTTTTGAGCGATTTTCGGGTTGAAACGGCTAATTTTTCCGCCCAAGTCAGGGTTCCGGCCCCCTTAGGGGTACCGCTCCCCCCTTAGGAGAATCCTGGATCCGCCACTGCATACGGGGGTGGGGGAGGGGGTATTACCGCTGAAGGGTCAGCCGTGCAGGTTCTGTCCGGCGATTTTGAGCTGATGGAACGTTTTATTTGCATCATTTTTGGAGGTCGAAAGCAGTAAAAAACGTCAGAATTTTTTTGGTGCTTCGCGCCGGATTAGTAATTTTAAGTGCTTTTTACTCAAAAAGCGCCCAAAATTGATGAATTTTCGCATTTTTTAGCGTTAAAGTGATATAATGCAATCGAAATGGACTAAAAATGTTTTTAAAATGCGATATAACCACGAAAAAGCGTCTAATAGGCTACTTTGACCATTTTGATCGTTGAAACGGCAAAAAACTGGTGGAAAAAAGTTCGCCGACCCTGACCCTGTGCACCTATCGTATGGGGTTATGTTTAGCTGGACCATACATGTAGCAGGTGAATGGCGTTCTCCCATCTAAAGTTGTTTGTCCCCTAGGGCCAGAAAATTTTCAACCCGCCCTCCCCTCTCCGATTTTTTGAAAAATTTTGCGATTTTTGACTGCTTTTTATGTGTTCGTTGGCCGTTTTTCACCGGAAGGTCATTTATTCCCTACCCTAAAAATGGCTGGGAACCATATACATAATCATGGGGATTAATCCCCCTAGGAAATTTTACCCCTCCCCTTTCAAACATTTTTTCACCCTCCTCAGGATTGGCGACTTTTTGAAAGTTTTTAAAAATTATCTAAAAGTTTGTAGAAAAAGATGCTTTTTCAAGCGTTTTTAGCCATCTATTTGCTTAAAAGTGCCAAATTTTCGGCGTTTTGCGCCATTATACTGTGTTTCGATCATAGTGATAGTGATAGTGATAAAGGGGTGGGCGAAAGCCCTTCACGCAGGCTAAGAAGCCCATTGTGTACCCCACGGAAACTTTTGAGAGCTAGTCGCACAAACGTTTTGAGGCTTTAATAAACCCCAAAAGTTGAGCAACAGGCTCCTGTAAAACTGCCGAGGGTTCAATATGTGGAGCATGGAAGAACCTAGCTCTCAACTTATCAAACCCAGGGCAGTGACAAAGGAAGTGGATAGAATCCTCTTCTGTGAGCAGACATTTAGCGCATTTGGGGTTGTCAGAAACCCCAATAGTACATAGGTGTCTGTTGAGGGGACAGTGTCCAGTTAAGAGACCAATTACTGTCTTAAGCAGCTTACGACCTAAGCTGATCAAGGAGCTGGCTATTTTCTTGCATGGCCTCTCCATAAAGGATCTGGCCTGACGACAAGTCTTTTGCTCACTCCAATATTGAACATGTTGTTCCCTGACCCAGCTGTTGATGTCAGCCTTAGCAACAGCTCTGTAGACAGCAACTACCGGTTCTGGGCCAACATGTTTACGTGCTGATCCCATTTTTGCAGCATGATCCGCAAATTCATTGCCCTCAATGCCGCAGTGACCTGGGACCCATAATAATTTGACATTGTTATACTGCGAGAGTTCTTGCAAAGCAAGAACACACTCGAGAACTAACTTTGAAGACACTTTTGGAGATAGAAGTGACTTCAGAGCAGATTGACTGTCAGAGCAAATAAAGATGTTCTCATTTCTGAGGGCCATCAATTCTCTGCTACGGCAGCATTGCAAAATAGCAAGTATTTCTGCCTGAAAGACAGTACACATACTGCCTAAGGTAAAATACCGCATCTGTTTTAAGTTCTGGAAATAGATGCCCGCGCCTGAGGTATTCACAAAGCGTGATCCATCAGTGTAGCAGACAATTCCAGGAGGCGAGAGAATATTCACTCTAGATTTTTCCCAGTCATCCCTAGTGGGAAACTGAATGGTATAAAGTCTACCAAAAATAAATTTTGGTACAATAAAGTCACTTGGCATTTTGAGCACTGGCCTAATGGCCTTAGCCCAAACAGCATTGTGACCTACAACCTTGCCTTTTGCATTCCAACTGCCAGCTATGTTTAGTCGATATGCCAGCTGCCCTTGCACAACCCTCCACAAAGATATGCAGGGGAGGCAGGTCCAGCAAGACTTCCATGGCTGCAGTCGGTGTGGTGCACATGGCACTACAAATGCTGAGGCAAGCCATTCTATGTAAATGATTAAGCTGACATTTCACAGTAGACAAGTGTGCACGAGGCCACCAGATTAGTGAAGCATAGGTGATCATGGGTCTAATCACAGACACGAAAAGCCATCGCATGACCTGTGATGATAGACCCCAGGATTTCCCTACAGCTCTACGACATTGCCAGAATGCATTAACAGCCTTCTGACATTTGACCTCTACATGATTGCGCCAGTTTAATTTTTTGGTTCAAAATAAGTCCCAAACATTTGACCTGGTTTGCACGTTGTAGTGGCATACCATAGAAAATTGGTGGTTTAAACCCATCAAGTTTCCGTTTATGAGTGAATAGCACCATTTCGGTTTTCTGTGGGTTCACAGATAGACCATTATGGTGACACCACTGTTCCACCTTGACTAAACCACTTTCCATAAGTGAGGAAATGGTGTCAAGGAACCTTCCAGTAACAAGGATTGCCAAATCATCAGCATATCCTTGACTGTAGAGGCCAGACTTTTGCAAATTCTGCAAAAGTTCGTCCACCACAAGGCACCACAGCAAAGGAGATAGTACACCTCCTTGTGGACAGCCTTTTGTGGTAGTAAAGATCATGCTGTCTCCATAAGAGTCAGTCATGATATGGCGAAATCTTAGCATAGCATCAATCCATTTAACAATGGTCTGATGTATGCCATGATTGGATGCTGCTTTGCAGATAGCATTGAAGGTTGTATTGTCAAATGCCCCTTCAATGTCCAGAAAAACGCCCAGTGTGAATTGTTTGTTGTCTAATGCCCGTTCAATTCTAGAAACTAGTTCATGAAGGGCCGTATCAACAGACTTTCCACACTGATACGCATGTTGTGTAACATGTAAAGGATGTTCCAGCAAGGGACCATCTCTTATAAAGCGATCAATTAATCTTTCCATACACTTCAGTAAGAAGGAGGAAAGACTAATTGGTCTGAAGGAGTTTTGCCAGGTCATAGGAACTACGCCCTGGCTTAGGGATAAAGATGACCTTTACTTGTCGCCAGGCTATTGGAACATAGCCAAGTGCTAGGCATCTTCGATAAATATTCACTAGGGGTCTCACCAGCATGTCCAGTCCTTCCTGCAAAAGAGCTGGAAAAATGCCATCAACCCCTGGAGTCTTGTAGGGTTCAAAGGACTTTACAGCCCAGCGAACCTTATCAGGTGTTATCACCCTGCAGGCCAGAACTTGGTCACCAAAGCCAGAAAAACTGGTTGGGCCCAATGTGTCCGGATATGCCTCATTTCCAACTGCAAAGCTGCCAGGAAAGTGAGTGTCAAGAAGGTGAAGCAGGGTTTTCCCTTTGGTTGAGTGTATACTGACCCGAAGGTAGTTTTAATGAGCCAACTTCACCTACTTGTGGTTTACATAAAATGCGGCAAAGCCTAGCAGCAGCCGACATTTTCCAATGTTGGAGCAGTAGTCCTGCCAGCACAATTGCTTTCTAATGCGTATAAGATGCTTATACTCCTGTCGAACCTTGCGATAATCAGCCCAATCGGAAATTGATTGAGATAATTTTGCTTGATTCCAAGCTCTCCTACTTTTCTTACGGAGGTCTTGGAGCTCCCTATTCCACCAGGGAATAGGTTTGCTCTTTTCCCTCTGTAATGTGCAGGAGTTCTCATATGAGGATGTAAGAGCTTGCTGTACAAAGTCAACAGCACCCTCTACGTCCTCTTTTGTTGAGCAACTAGGAGCCCAAGAACCCAAGCGACTACTAAGGTGATGCTTAAAAAGAGCCTAAATTAGTGGACCTTGGATTCCTGTACAACCTAGAAGAAAAGGAATCAGCATGTAAAGAGAAGCGTATCTGTCTGTGGTCAGATAGAGACTCCTCTTGTGAGACATGCCAGTTTCTTATATCATTAGCGAGGTCGAGAGAACATAAGGTTAGATCAATAATCTCCTGTCTCTTTGCCACAACAAATGTAGGTTCACTTCCCCTATTTAATAAAATTAAATTGGTCGAGACTAAATGTTCAGCAAGTGCAGTCCCACGTTTATTGGTATCGCTGCTGCCCCACAAGGTGTGGTGAGCATTGGCATCACACCCAATAATTAGTGGTATCTGCTTTTTACTGCAGTAGTCAACCAGAAGAGAAAAAGCTCTACCTGGAGGTAAATGAGGAGAGTCAAAAGGCAGGTATGCTGATGTAGCAATGATGTTACGCCAGTGCCCTGCACTTTTATAACTTAACTCAACAGACACCATGTCACGGTTGCTGAATTGTTGGAGGAGCACTGGGTTAAGTTTCCGTGAGGCAAGCACGCAAGCCCTTGGTCCTTGTACCACAGTCCCTACTAACACTAGTATATAGTTTATCGTTTAATCCACATACCTTGTTCTTATAGATCCAAGGCTCCTGGATCAACGCTAGTTTTGTCTGCAGTTTTGCTAGGCAGCGACTAAGTACACCAGTCGCACCTTGGCTATGCTGCAAGTTGATCTGGAATAATTCCAGTACTGATTGGGATGGGAGAGTACTAGTACCAACCATCCTAATCTATGTACGAATTATAGCGCTTATTCCAACTTGGTATGTGTCATCAAAGTGACACGCCCAAGTTTGAAATAAGGCCTGAAGTCCAGCTGCTTAAGCACCTGGACCGATGGATGGTCCACTCCCAGGACAAAGAAGGTTTGACCTTCTTTTTCCTCCCGTTTGTAGATTCTCCAAAGGCCAGTGCACAAACCAGGGTTCTGGTTCTGCAGTCTGGAAAACACAGAGTCCCTGTCAGCTAAGCCAGGGAAAAACACTGTGAACTTGGTCAACTATAGAAGTTCTGATTTGCTGCAAACGCGCAGATCAGCTCCTTCCCAGGGTGGATCAAGATTAGCTAAGGTGTTCTTCAGCCAATCCAGAGTGAACTGATCTGCACATGTCATATAAAAAACGCCATGTGACAGGCCAGAAGAGTGAAACCTTGGAGGGGTCTTGCTAGTGCTTGCGACCTGATCCAAGGCTGTAGTTAAGACAGCAGTGAGTGTATCAAGCTTATCAGCTGGAATGCCGCCTTCGCTGCTGAAGTCGACAATACCAACTTTCAGTGATTCCTCAACTGCTGCTTTATAACTAGAAGGTCTTTTAGACCTTTTAGCTGGCTGTGTCAGGCTAGTGGGCGTGTCATCCTTAGGATGTCGCCGCTTGGCCTGTTTGTTGGGCTTAGGAGTTAAGTGTGCAACAGCAATTGCTTGCTGTGCTCCCCCACTACTAATTGCCCTAGGATTCTGAGGTAGCTGGGTCCTCCTGAGCAGTATTCTGCCCAGTGCCCCTGCTCGAATCAGAACCTGTAACTTCGGGCAGGTTAGTGCCAGATCCCTGGAGGGCTCTGGCAGCACGAGCCTGCTTACGAAGTTTTCGCTTCTGGGCCCCACTGAGTTGCTTGCGCAAATTTATGGAGCCCAGTTTCTCCGAAAGGTTCTCCAAAGGAGTCCCTTTTCGCAGGTGTTCCAGTAGCATCGCCCTCAACTGCCACCTGGTTCCCTATGGCGACTGAGGAGCCACAAGTAGCTCGGACCACCAGTGATGCCCTGTGACAACACACCACTAGTCTGGGCTGCAAGTAGCATGACCGCAAACATTGCCTTGCAACGACGTAGTGCTGGCTGGGTTTCTGGAGATTTTAGAACCCTCGTCTGCCGGATACTGAGGGCCGGTCTCTAATAACTCCATCATGGTTATAGAACAGTGAGTTGGTTCATGGCTGACAAACTCAGCAAGTTGACAGTTAGGTCCCAGCAGGGCCCCTAGTGATCCCATAATGGGCTCACCCTGCCAACTTCTGACGGCCACCAGTCCGCCAGACATGCCCAGTAGCCACTCAAGCCCTGGGGAGCAGCTCTTTAGTCTGGCCTCTCAGTTAACTTCATTGAGGCACTCAAACCCCTCCACTACGATAAAGTGGCTGCTCATCGGAGGGGTGTTTTGATCATGTTTTGTTCAATTTGATTCGACTTTTTCAATTTTTTCGAATTTTTCTTATGTTTTTATGCTCTAGAAGGATAGAGCATCGTTAGAAACACGGAATAACTATGTTTTTGACACGTACCTAACCATTTTTTGACCCAAAAAAGGCACTTTATTATTTCACCCCCCCTCCCAGAATTCCCATGCTATACATGTATGCTAGGAACCCCCATCCGGAATTTCAAGCCGTTACACGTATGGTCTCTGCCATAGGTAGGCAGTGACGTAATTCTGGGGTTCTGAGGGGGCAAAAGTGCCAAAAATACAATCCGCGGGGTCTTCCTTATTCTGGTGAGGTTTTCGGATTTACAGGATACAAACCATGCGCCATAGTCCATACATGTGTATACAGCATGGGGTCTTGGGGTTCAGCCTCGAAAAGTGTTTTAAAAGTGCTTTTTTGGCTAGAAGCGATGGGCATCACACCTGGGCGTGGGGGTATGCACCCCCCAGAAACCAAAATACCCCCTCCCCCCAGAAATCAAATTACCCCCCAGAATTCAATTTTTGAAATTTTTTTCGTTTATTTCGCAATTTTTGATGATGCCAATGGATAGTGCTTGATGAGAAACGTCGAAAAATGGTGTTTTTATCGCCATACTACCATTTTTAAGGCCATTTTTTGACCTTCAAAAATCTTGCACCCCTCCTAGAATTTTCTTGCTGCCCACGTATAATGGGCATTCGTCAATATGATGTTGCTTACACTTTGGGCAGCGCTCGTTTCTTCTACTGCATTAAATTCGAATAATTTAATAGGGGAAAAATTCGAATAAATGGATCACAATGTAGTTAAAAATGAGAAAATCACGCCAAGTGCCGAAAATTTGACATTTTTTATATAATTTTTAGCTAAAAACGCTTGAAGCAGCACATTTCGTATGATTTTTTCGGAAATTCGGCCATTATTCTGGGGTCCCAGTCATTTTGCTTAGGTTCAATAGCCAGTTGCTGGAAAATTTTTGAACTTCTTGTAAAAATCCAATTCATTTTTCCAAATTTATAATCAGTTTTATTTATAACTAATTTTTCTTTGATTTTGTCGAAATCTTTTGTTTTAATTTTCTAGGAAAAAGAATGATTTAGACGCGTATCCACCATTTTTCTGCCCAAAAAAGTCACAAAATTTCACCCCCCCGCTTCCACCCCCAGGATTTAAATGCTGTGTACGTCTGCTGACCATACATGATCTTTGGGGGTTTGGGGGAATTTTCGCCCCCGCAGAATCATTTTTCACCCCCCGCAAAAGAATTATTCACCCTCCAGAATTGGCGAGTTTTCAAAAGTTTCCTAAACTTACCTGAAAATTGGTAGAAAAAGTGTCTTTTTAAGGGT
Source organism: Mermis nigrescens (assembly GCA_036768485.1). Classification (NCBI taxonomy): domain Eukaryota; kingdom Metazoa; phylum Nematoda; class Enoplea; order Mermithida; family Mermithidae; genus Mermis; species Mermis nigrescens. Next base: position 42,244 of record JAVLUZ010000740.1, read on the forward strand.
TTTTGGCTATCTATTTGCTCAAAATCGCCAAATTTTCGGCGCTTCGCGCCATATATTCATGTCTTGAGCGATATATTGGTCAATTTATTCGACTTTTTTCGAAATTTCTTTCATGATTTTATGCTCTAGAAGGATAGAGTATCGTCAGAAACGCCAAAAAACGATGTTTTTTAACGCGTACCGGCCATTTTCGGGCCCAAAAAAGGCACTTTAGGTTTTCACCCCCCCCCAGAATTCCCATGCTGTGCATGTATGCTGCTGACTATATTATATTTTTTATTTTTGTTGTAATTTTTTAGGATTGCCTTAGTGTGGCCGAAATTAAAACCGTTTTTCACGAAAGTTCAAGAAAATTAGGCAGGCGAGATTGTACAGTTATGCCTATTTCGGCTTTGAAAGGGTATTTGACCTTATTTTTAATGTAAAAAGTCCGGAGTTTTTCTTAAATTTAAACGGAATATCAAAAGTTCGCCATATCGTTTTAGCAATTTACACTTAATTGTTGAAAATATCTCATATTTGTCATTTCGTTGTAATGCTCGATCTGGTAAGCAGAGAAACTTTTCTTGCAATGTTTATAAAGCTGGTGTTCCGTAAAACTACAGTTCTACTCATAGGTGGGCAGCGACAAAATTCTGAGGGGGGGGAATGAAAAATTTTCAAATGTCAAAAAATGGTCTTAAAAGTGGTCGTACGGCGAAAAAAACACCCTTTTTCGACGTTTCTCATCGAGCACTATCCAATGGCATCAAAAAATCGCTAAAAAAGCGAAAAAAATTTCAAAATTTGAATCTGGGGGGGTATTTTGATTTCTGGGGGGTGCATACCCTCCAAACCCCCACGCCCATGTGTTATTCTACTCTTATCACGTAGAGCATCAGGCACGCAGCTGGCCGTCCTACTTTTAGTGGGGGACCAACACCAATTTTCGGGGGACTAAGCCCAAAAAGGCCGAAAAATAGCGCAAAATGACGTTTAAAAAGTCATAGTCTTCCGAATTTGGGGAGTCCGGACCATACCTGTGCGTGGGGGGGTGGGTTGGGGGTATGTACCCCCCGAGAAACCAAAATACCCCCCCCCAGTAATCAAAATACCCCCAGATTTCAATTTTTGAGAATTTTTCGTTTTTTCCGCAATTTTTGATGCCAATGGATAGTGCTCGATGAGAAACGTTGAAAAATGGTGTTTTTTCGCCATACCACTACTTTTAAGGCCATTTTTTGACCTTCAAAGAAATCATGCACGCCCTCCCCGAGAACTTTGGTGCCGCCCACCTATGGTCCGGACCCCCCTCCCTTCCCCCAGAGATACATGCCTGTAGAGCAGGGGCGTACGCAGAATTCTTTTTAAGGGGGAGGCGGGCCGAAATCGGTGACCCTATATTACGGGATATGTTCGCCGGGGCACTAATTAAAGCGCATTTTCTGACATTTCCAAACATGCTCTATCGCTTAAGCTATTTTGGCAGCATCGGGCCTAAATTAACGAAAATAATTATTCCTGAAAATTTTGAGGTTTTTTGATGAAAAGATGCCAATTTTCTTCCATATTCTTTGCTTTCCAAAATTATGTTTGGGTTAAGGGGGGACGGCCGCGACCATACGTGGGCAGCAAAAAAAATCTGGGGGGTGCAAGATTTTTTGAAGGTCAAAAAATGGCCTTAAAAATGGTGGTATGGTTATAAAAACACTATTTTTCGACGTTTCTCATCAAGCACTATCCACTGGCATCAAAAAATAGCGAAAAAAACGAAAAAAATTTCAAAAATTGAATTCTGGGGGGGGATATTTTGGTTTCTGGGGGGTGCATACCCCCCAAATCCCCCACGCCCAGGTGTGGCCGCGACCCCACCCTTCCTGCGTACGCTCATGACGTAGGGTATAGTATATTAAGAGAATTATTGAAATATGCATTTTTAAAATATTAAAAAATAAATAAACAAATAAAAATTCCGTACTGACCCAAATGATTGGTCGATACAGCGTCGAAAAATTTATTTTAGGGCAAAACGAACACTTTTTAGCGGTTTTCATCTATTCAATGGCGGGCATATCACCGTACCACCTTAGAGCCAGGAAATCTTTACCGCCCACCACACCTGGGCGTGGGGGGTTTGGGGGGTATGCACCCTCCCCCACAGAAACCAAAATACCCCCCCAGAAATCCAAATACCCCCCATAATTCAATTTTTGAAAATTTTTTTCGTTTTTTTCGCAATTTTTTGATGCCAATGGATAGAGCATGATGAGAAACGTCGAAAAATTGGGTTTTTATCGCCATACCACGATTTTCAAGGCCATTTTTTGACCTTCAAAAAATCTTGCACCCCCCCCTCCAGAATTTTCTTGCTGCCCACGTATGCCACCCACCCCCTTGATTTAAAACAAATTGAATTTTTTTCGGCAGTTTTCAGGCGATTTTCGGCCTTTTTGGCCAAAAAAAATCTTCCCCTCCTAAAAATGGCCGGGGACCCTGCTCGTTAAATTTTGCACCGTTACATGCATGATGGCGGATCTAATATTTTTTTGACAAGAGGAGGAATCCTAAATTTTCCTAGAACTTTCAAACATCCGAAAATTCGTATACTATGATTGAAGTACCAGCTTTTTCGCTGTCTTTTGATATACATATACAGAGTTATTTCGAACGCAAAAAAAGCGAATAATTTCGAAATTTTTTAACGTTTTTATTGTGGATAAGTCGCTAAATTGATGCAGAAATGGACGTAATCGCCGAAAAACAATCGAGAAATCGTTGCAATAGCTGCTAAAGCTTTGTTCTGTATAAAAAGTACCCAGTCTGACTCAAATTTGAGTTTTTAGAGCGACAAGAATGTTAAATGTAAATATCACTAATCGCACATGCACTTAAGGGGGTTACTACCACCATACATGGGCAGCTCACCAAAATTCTGGGGTTACAAGATTTTTCAAAGGTGAGAAAACAGGGGCGGATTTAGGGGGGGCGGCCGCCCTCCCCTATCGGCCCAAAATAGTGCGCAAAGTTAAGGATTTTTGAGCGATTTTTAGCGATTTTCGGGTTAAAACGGCTAATTTTTCCGCCCAAGTCAGGGTTCCGCCCCCCCCCTTAGAGGTACCGCCTCCCCTTAAGAAAATCCTGGATCCGCCACTGTGAGAAAATGGTCTTAAAATGGTAGTATGGCGAAGAAACCACCATTTTTCAACGTTTCTCATCGAGCACTATCCATTGGCATAACAAATTGCAATAAAAACAGAAAATTTCGAAAATTCAAATCTGGGGGTATTCGGCCTTTTGGGGGTGCATACCCCTTAGACCCCCCCCGCCCACGCTTATGGTGATTATCACCCCCTCTTCTGAAGGGTCAGCCGGACGGGCTACTGTCCGGCGATTTTGAGCTGATGGAACCTTTTTTGTATCATTTTTGAGGTCAAAAACAGTGAAAATGTTCGAAATTTTTCCGGCGCTTCCATAGGTGGGCGGCACCAAAGTTTCGGGCAAGATTTTTTCAGGGTCAAAAAATGGCCGAAAAATGTTGATATGGCGAAGAAACACCATTTTTCAAGGTTTCTCATCGAGCACTATCCATTGGCATCAAAAAATTGCGGAAAAAACAAAAAATTCAAAAATTGAATTCTGGGGATATTTTGGTTTCTTGGGGGTATTTCAATTTCTGGAGGCTGCATGCCCCCTCCACTATAAACCCCCCACGCCCAGGTATGGGCGCTAGTCTATTTTAATGAATTTTTTGCTCAAAAAGCGCGCGAAATTGATTATTTTTTTGCATTTTTTTAATGTCAAAAACAATACAATGCAGTCAAAATGGACTGAAAATGCTGCTTTAAAAATGCAATATTACCACGAAAAAAGGTTTTATGGGCTATTTTGACCATTTTGATTTACTGTTCTGGATTTCTGGGATTTCATCCCCTCCCTTTGCTGACTTGTGCACCTATGTCATAAGGAAAATTTGAAAAATCATGATAAAAATGGCTAAAATCATAAAAAATGCACATCTATTCTTCATTGCGCCGAAATATTTCTTGACGACGCTGAAAAACATGGAAAAAAGAAAGAAAAATTTGAAAAAATTTATTCTGGGATTTTTTATTCTTATTCAGGCCTATCGGGAGATTAATTGTACAGCGACCAAATTGTGTGGTCTGTTGATAAAGCGAAATTGCGGGAAAAAGAGACCTGAATTCCATTAGGGTCTGAACCTTACATTAAAATCGAGATGGGGATCCCCCCCCAAAGTTGTTCGTCCCCCATCATCTGCGAAAACAGAAAGTCTTGACCATACCTGGGAGTGGGGAAGGTTTTGGGGTTATGCACAACCCAAAAGCCAAAATCCCCCCCCCCCCAAAAAAAATTTTTTTGGTTTTTTTCGCAATGTTGGATGCCAATGGATAGTGCTCGATGAGAAACGTTGAAAAATGGCGTTTTTTTGCTATACCACAATTTTAAGGGCCATTTTTTTACCATTGAGAAATCTTGCCCCCCTCCCCCGAATATCGGTGCTGCCTACCTATGGTCTTAATCCTTCCCCCTCACTCGATTTTTGATATTTCGGTCATTTTTGACGTAAAATCGAAGATCGTGAATCCTGCTAATCATACGTGGGCAGCAAGAGAATTCTGTGGGTGCAAGTCTTTTCAAAAATCAAAAAATGGCCTTAAAAATGGCCTTAAATATGGTGGGATGGCGCAAAAGACACCATTTTTCGACGTTTGTCATGAAGAACTATCCATTGGCATCAAAAAAATTGCAAGAGAAACGGAAAAAATTTCAAAAATTGAATTCTGGGGGGGGTATTTTGGTTTCTGGGGGGTGCATACCCCCAAACCTCCCCACGCCCAGGTGTGCTGCTAATGTGATCGACTACCCCACCCAAAAATTTGAGCTATTGTTTAAACTCTCCCAAACCCCAACCACGTTTGCCTATGACCGATGACGTTTGCACCAGTTTTGAATTTTTCACCCAAACTCGTGGATTCAAGCAAAGCTTTTCCGCAATTTAAATGCTACATAATTGTAAAATAAAATTCTTAGAGCCGAAAAATGCAACGTATGACAAGGAAAGTTTAAAAAATTAAGAATATTCAATTTTAGTTTGGTTAAGATGCACTTCAGAACCGAGTCTGATCTTCAACTAATAACAAACACTTTTAGGCAAATAAGGCACTGAGAATCCGATGATTACGATTAAAGTTTAAAAACTATTTTCTAGCATTTGAAAATGGAGGAAGACTGAATAGCCTGTTGTAAACGGAGTGTTATTTAAAAAAACATGTCACAATATTTTCACGCCCTTCGAAGGCACACAAAACTTGTTCTTTCAAATGAGAGGAAATTTTGGTCATTTAAAAAATGAAAAGTTTTTTAATACGTAAAAGTTTTTTGAACTAAAAATTCTTTTCGTTAAAAAAGATTCCAGCTTTTACGGTATTTTAACTTTGTTTTAATCAAAAATAATGACAGAATTTCATTTAAAGCAAGTGAAAAAAATTTTGGGAGAAAAATGTTTTCTTTCGAAACCTGGTTGCTTTGCGCCCTTTCCTCATGATCATACGTGGGCAGCAAGAAAATTCTGGGTGGTGCAAGATTTTTTGAAGGTCACAAAATGGCCTTAAAAATGGTGGTATGGCGAAAAAACTATTTTTCGACGTTTCTCATCGAGCACTATCCATTGGCATCAAAAAATTGCGAAAAAACGGAAAAAAAAATCAAAAATTGAATTTTGGGAGGGTTTTGGTTTCTCGGGAGAGGGAGGTGCGAACCCCCCCCCTCCCGCTTCGGATTCTTAATCAAGAATAGCAGAAAAACACTATTGGCAAGAAAGTGATTCCAAACTGCGTTCCTCCCTTTCATTTTTTGTAATTTAAAACAACACTTGAAAACTAAAAACTAGCGGTCAATCTTTTGTAAACTTTTATGATTGATTTAGTCAAATACAACAGGCTACAAATTGAAATTGAAATTTGCAGGACAAAAGTTCACGACAGCATCGAATGGATGGTGGAACGAGTCCGGCGCAACGCACACATCAGACCGCCTACTAATAATGAAATGTGAAAATGATCACCTACCTGTCCTGTTATTTATTTGTATTTTAAATTGAAATTTGTTTAAAGAGTTGAATTGGAGAGCAGTAAATTCATTACCTACGGTATTCACCTTAGTTCTCTATAGTCTGTCTTAATCCTGCAGTTTTCTTTTATGTACGTCGATGTAAATCGGCGGCGTAGAGTAAATATAAGGCAACGCTGAAAAGAATTTGGCAGAAAAAGGCTTTCCAATAATTAGACATGTTCTGATTAGTATATGTAGAAGACAAGGTTGAATATGATTGCCGTTTGGATTACCGTATTATAAAAATTGCGCTTTCTACGCATTAGTGAAGATTTTTTCGATAAATAATTGTAGCAGAGGTGCTACTACACATTTTGAAATTGATACTTTGAAGCTAAACCCATGAGGTTGATGTTATATTGTTTCTCAACTATATCGAATATTAGCGCAGAAAAGTTAGCAAGAGCCCGAGTAATCGGTTAGTACTACACACGAGATGCAGAGCCGAAGATCCGGGAAACCGGAGCGGGTAAAATTTTGCTCACGTAACGGAAGGTATGTGGCGGCGCCCGTTACAGTTGGAGGTCTCCGAGATCGAACTCTGGTGTTGTCTGCGCTCACGCTTCTCTTAGAGGGGGAGGAGTGTAGCAGAGGTGCTACTACACAATTTGAAATTGATGCTTTGGAGTTAAACCCGTGAGGTTAATGTTATATTGTTTCCCAACTATATCGGATATTAGCGCAGAAAAGTGAGCATGAGCCCGAGCAGTCGGTTAGTACTACACACGAGATGCAGAGCAGAAGATCCAGAAGCCGATGCGGGTAAAATGTTGCTCACGTAACGGAAGGTATGCAGCGGCGCCCGTTACATAATCTAAGATTGTAAACAACCTATATGTCTCAAGGCATGAATGTGCCTCGTTCTTCAGATTTTATTGCTGCAAAATAATTTTGGTCTCAATTATTCAAAAGACAATGAATAATTTTATATCCTGTTTTGCTGTGAGCTCGTCCTCAATGAGGAATCGTGGTTTTCGAAACCTTCCTTAACTTCCTGTTATCCCGTTCTCTATGTGTTTTACGGCGCCATATCGTGCATTTTAAGTAGTCTATTCGGAATCAGCGGTCTGACAAACCCAAAGGCCAAATTTTGGAAATTCCATCCAAGCTGCGCTGCGGCAGAAAGACAACAATCCAACTTTTACGTCATGGATAGGGTGTTTGGGCTCCTGTACTTCAAAACGCGAATTTTCTTCAAAATCTACAGTAAGGTCAGTAGAGGTATTACACAAAAAAGCGTTTTTCGTCAGGTAACACTGCTGTGTAAAGTGATTTACACCAGTCGAGTCGATAGTCTAGGGTAGCATGGCTTCGCGTCAATTCCGTTAGAGCCGCTTGAACATTGTATAGTAAGCCGTCGTTCCCGGGTCCATAAGCCCGATCGAGCTATTTTGATCGAAAATTCTGGATCAGGTGCCCGGAATACCCATTGTGTCAAAATATGAGGATGACTCGATAATGCAGTAAAACCCTTTCTTCCGGACACACGCGCAAACACAGACAGCTGGAAATTAAAGTTTGTTTCATTCATCCGAGAGCGTTTTCAGCAAATCTTTTCCGAGGCAACAGTAAATCTACCTTCCCTATTTACTGAAAGTTATTTAGAGATCGCTGTAGCTACATACATAGGAATGAAGGGTTTTTCAATAAAATTTCTTACGGCATAATTTGTTCTCGCCTTTCAGCAGATCGTGCAAAATGTGAATGGAATTCGCGCATTTAGCTTCTCATAAATCGACCGTTTAACACAATAGACTAACATTTTTAAGATCGCCAAAACTTCCGCTTAGCAGAGTTATAGAACGTCCGATTGTCGCGAAGCAACACGGGTTCGATTCCTGCTGCAAGCTTTTAATTTAGCGCACTTACTGTAGTATGTCACAGCACGGTTTAAATGCTTGAATTGAGTCTACCTGGACGGTTTAGTTCATTAAAAATGTAAAACGGTGGCCGCTCGCCTTTACTCAACTTTTCTGTCGAGTTACAGTAAATAACCTACAAGATGGTTTTTTTAATTTTTAAATTTTTTTAAATTACTTACAATTTATTTTTTTTAAATTTTATTTCCCTTTTTTATTACTGTATTATAAAAATTCCGCTTTCTACGCATTAGTGAAGATTTTTTCGATAAATACTCTAACATTGTAAACCACCTAAATGTTTCCATGACTTAAGCCGCAAAAGATGCCTAAACTTTTTATATTAAACCGTTATTTCCGGGTTTCAGAATCCAGATCGAGAAATTCGGAATTAGAGGTCTTGAATGCTTATTGAGCCAAAAAAGGAATGTCACTGTATTATACATTAAAAATGTTTTTTAAATTTAAAAAAAATTTCCTTCAGAAAAATTTACTGAAAAAGCTCTCGTATAAATGAAACAGACTATAATATTTTAGACTAGCAAATGGGGCGCTTCGCGGCCCTATTTGCCAGAACGATCTATTTTGTGAATGGGTAGCTTCGTTCCCTTTCGCAAAAAAGATGGATATAATTGTTGACCAAAATGATGAAAATTGTCTAGAAATTCATATGCCTTATTCGTCATTGTCTTATAATGTTAGCATATTATCCTTATTCATTCCTTTCTTTCTGTAACTCACACTGTAATATCCGTTTGGCACCTCTCAGTCTTCCAATCAATGTCAAAATATCCTTTAAAAGCTAAGGTTGCCTTTCCAATCAACAAATATATTTTAGCTAAGCATATTTTTTATCACTTTATAACGACTGATTTTATATTACTTACTTATTGATGTTTCTTGCTTCTTTTTCTGCCCGAACCACAATTAGAGGGCTTTGTAACCTGCGCCTAATGTTTGTCCTCATTGAGAAGAAATGCTAAAAATTCCATGTAAAATTAGCCGCAAGAAGCAGAAATATTTGAATATATATTTGCATTTTTAATAGTTGCGCGTTTGCTGCTTTCGGTTGCTTAACATCAAATTGCACGCATGCCAGTTTACAAGATCAAAAACAGTACTCATAATTTGATATTTTTGGCTTGCTGCGAGTTTGATCTCAATGATTGATCATGTATGTTAGAACTCTTCGGATTTTTCTGTTTCTGCATTTTCACCGATTTTCACAAATTTATTACATTTTGAAATGCAGCTTTGTATAGCTTTACCATGGTAAAATAATTGATCCCCTATGAGAAAGAGCATTAAATTTCGTCTCAAATGATGTATATTTCGTTTCACACATTTGCTCCTGCAAAAATGTATCAGGTAATAAACATAATGTAATCTTAAACCACACAAAACCACCGATTTAAAAAACCGATTTCAAAAAAGTGAAGTTCTCTAAATACAAAGCAAAAAAATGAAACTATTTTGCCAAAAAAACTTTCAATTTGCTATAACTACAGTATACCACATAGCGAAAATAGCTTAAATTTCAACATGGCCGCATTTTTTTACTAGTTTATTACATTATGCTGAAAACTAGCAAAATTGTTGCGTTTTAGCTTCCTCTAAAATGTTCATTTCTTGGTTTTTCTTCTAAGCCCACCGTTCACTCTACGAGCGCGTTTTAAATTTTTTCCAAAATGGCTGCTCCCATGAGCCATGCTTATTATGCGTTACAGATTGTATTTTATTGAATGTTTGAGCTCAATATGAAAAGAGCGTGAAGCGAGCTTTTGAATGATTACTCACTTGTCTAATTTCATCAAGAATTCGCATTTTTCATTGTTAGCCATGTAGGCAGCCATATTGGAAAATGACTGTAGTTTTGAAGGTTTTTATCCACAATTCTTTGTGCTTTTAAAATATTCCGAAAATTTTTTCTTCAAATGGATAGAGAATTTGATGCTCTTTTCCATGAGATAGGTTTTAGGGTCTGGTTCCTTGTACTTTGTTAGATTAACTTAAAAAACCATTGTTGTACGCTGAAAATGCAGCGGTCCCCTATGTGCTTTATGACGCCAGATCGTGCACTCTGAGAGTAGTTAATTTGGAATCAGAGGTCCAAGAATCCCAAGTGGCCAAATTTCGGAAATGATATCCTAGCTGTGCATCTGGAAAGAGAGAAAAACCTAAATTTTACGATATATATATAGGGAACGTTTAGGTTCCTGTATCTGAGATGAATTCTCAATTTTTCCGGTACATGAATTTTCTTCAAAGTCTACACTAAAGTTAGCTATAACATAATTAACAAACAGCCGAAATGTGAATAAAATTAATCGGCTGCGATTCAAAATATCTGGAAAAATGTGGTTTTAAAGAACGTTTTTCTTACGGTTTTCCGATATTTTGAATTACTTTGTAAAGTAGTGTACAGCAGTCGAGAGCGCATCAAAAGTTGGTCCAGGGGGCAAAACAAATTTGCTCCACGGTAATTACGTAAGCCGCAAGAGTCGCCCAAACTTTTTATAGTTATCCGTCGTTTCCAGGTTTCAAAATCCAGCGAGCCATTTTGATTAAAAATCCGGAATTAGATGTCTGCTGCACTTATTCAGCCAAAATAGGAATGTCATTGTATTATACAGTAAAACATTCTTCTCGGACACACACACACACACACCAACGCTGAAATCGGCATGCTAAAGGCGCAAGTAAAAGATTGCGTCAAAGGTATCAAGGAAAACACCTTGTCAATGCAAAGCGATTGCGGAATCGCCAAATTAGTTGCACGGCAATATTTAGCGCAAAGAAAGATAAAAGTCAGCACACGTGGGCATAGTAGGGGATTGGGAGTTAAAACCAAATATTGACAGCAGCCATATTTTGGAGGTCAGGATGACGTAGAACAGGCGAAAATTCGAATAATATAGTACCTGCTAAAAATTTAATTCGTGGGTTCTGGCCGGATTCTTGAATGGTCTAAACTTCCCAGTGGTTGATTTCAAAATACCCCGCGGATTGCGATAGATCCCAAAAATTAACATCATACTGTAGGTCATTTAAAGATCGCAGTAACTACGTACATATGTAGCTACATAGGAAGGAATGGTTTTTCAATAAAATTTCTTACGGCATAATTTATCCTCGTCTTCCAGCAGATCATGCAGTATGTGGATGGAATTCGCGCACTCGGCTTGTTATAAATCGACCGGTTGAACACAATAGACTAGCATTTTAAGCATCGCCAAAAACTTCCGCTTAGCCTAGTGGTAGAACGTCTGATTGTCGACGGAGCAACAAGGGGTTCGATTTCTGCCGCCAGATTTTTATTTAGCGCATTTAATGCAGTGCACCAGTTTACAAGCTTGAATTGAGTCTATATGGACGATTTAGTGCATTAAAAATTAAAGAATGGCCACCGCTCGCCCCCACTCAACTTTTCTGTCAAGTTAAAGTAAATCACCTAGTTAGGCAGCCTTCAAAAAAATTCACCGAAAAAGCTCCCGAATAAATAAAACAGACTATAGGCTCTTAGAGTCCATTTCACATGAGTTTGGGTACAAATTTTAAGAATGTTTTCGAGAGTAAACCGACGGATCACGAAAATTATAGTCTGTTTCAAAATTCTTGAAACATTTTACAGTAAGGTGATTTGAAGGCATTTAGAATTCAGCCGGTCAGCGTAAGGCTTTTCATCCGATTGGCTATAGCCTATTGCACTTATTTGGCTCTGACCCTTGAGCTTTGGCAGTCTGGGTCAGTCTGGCTCCTAAGAGCTGCGAGAGCTTGACCGGCAGCCCGCTACAAGGAAAATACCTATCATGCGCGAGATTGAACTCCGTATTTCGCGCCGTGAAGTGAGTGGTCGTATCGCTCAGGCACGTATCTCTGAGGGGATGGGGGGTTCGGACCCCCAAAATTCAGAAAAAACGGAAAAATAACACTTTTTAAACGTCATTTTGTGCTATTTTTTTGGCTTTTTTGGGCTCAGCCCCCAAATTGATGTTGGTCCACCGCAAAGTAGGCGAAGTTCAAAATGAACACAGCTTGTTGTAGAATTAGCGAATCAGTTGATGTGAGTGGCGAGTACTGAAACTAGTCTTTGCCGAGTGACTGAATTTTTTAAACTTTCCAATCACCATGCAAGTCTCAAGAATTTTGAAACGGACTATATTTATATTAAATCGATGCTATAATCGCAATCTGCCGGCTCATTAATGTCGGATGTGGTTTTAAAATTTATGCCCTAACTTGTGTGAAACAGACTACATGTAAGTTGCATCTCGTCTTATGTCGTAGCTTGCAATCATAAATCGCATTGCCTTTTCAAATCGTGACTTGAATATGCTGATGCGGCAACACAGAAAGTGAAAACTTTAACGACTCCTTATCAATAATCTGAAGAGATGAGCGCAATTCATCAAAGATCGATTTTCAGCTTCTTATCTTTTTGTGCATGCTTTATGTGGGTTCTTTCACACAACATTTAAGCTCAACTTAGCTAAATGCGTTGCCGATATTTAGCTTGCATTTTGCTCATAAGTTGCTTTCCTTCAGTACATGCTGCTCCTGATTGTCTATTGATTACAGGCCGAGTTTTGTGTTCGCAAGATACCCAGCAAGCAGCACACGATGGAGAGGCGGTTATGGTTCAGTTTCACGACGGTAGGATATGTATATGTATACGTGCATGCATTGCTGAGTCATTCAGCGGTTTATTATTTTCGCTTACGAATATTGGTGTAGTATGTCTCCACCTTTCCAAAAATGCATTCACCTAGGTGTAGCATGTCTCCACCTCACCTAAATTAATGTTTTATATGGATAGGAAGACATCCAGCTTCCTTGGTGTGTCCCCATCTCGATAAAATTTTTCTTTGTTTTTTATTGTTGTTTTTTTGTTTATTTTTTGTTTTTTCTGTTTTTTTGTTTTTTTGTTTTTATCACTGAAAAAAATTATATCGTTAATTATTGCGAGATAAGTTCAAGAAAAAAGAACTAGATAAAGGGAAACTGTCTTGCTATTTCGGCGATGATGTCGTTGAAAGGCGTCTGGATATGCTGCTTCTTGTACCAATTTCGTGCTAAATGCCCTGGATGCAAAGTAAGCGACGTGCATCGCATTTTAATTTCAATTTGTTTTCTTACAGCCTCAAAAAAAACCGTTGCACAGGCTGCCAATAGTTTGAGATTCAAACTACCATTGAGCAACAGCTTAATAGGTACTGATATTACTTTTTTGTGTCTGGTTCTACAGTTTTATAAAACATAAGTGTATGGTTTTAAGTTATGTAAATCAGGTACCACATTTGCGAACTATGGTAAAACCCGTACGGATATGTTTCTACAAAACAATAACGTAAGAAACAATATCCATAAAAAAATAATTTTAGGTGAGGTGGAGACATGCTACACCTAGGTGCATGCATTTTTGGAAAGTGGAGACATACTACACCAATACCAGCCTTTTCATCATACCCATGTATAGACGGGCAGCGACCAAATTATGGTGGCGGTTTGATTGGCAAAAGTTCACAAAGTCGCTGAGAAAAATTCGAAAATTTGCCTATTCTCAAACCGAACCCACCTAACGTCCACACGTGGGCGTGAGGAGTATGCACCCCAGAAGTTAAAATATACTCCTCCAGAAACCAAAACATTCTTCCTCAAAATAATTCAATTTTTGGAAATTTTTTCTGTTTTTTCCCAATTTTAAGATGCCAATGGATTGTGCTTGATGAGAAACGTTGAAAAATGGTGTTTTTTTCGCCATACCACCATTTTAAGACCATTTTTTGAGCTTGAAAAATCTTGCAATCCCCAGAATTTTAGTGCACATCTATGCTAACATCACACGCTTACAAGTGCTACTTACAGTTTAAAAACTTGCGAGACTCTTACTCCATCTGCCTGATATGCTTAGCCGCGTATACATCACGTCTACTGAGTTTACTGATAAACCCTTAAGGCATTGTTACGCTCCATTGACTAGAATGAGAATATACTCATTTCTTGACTAAATTTTATTCAATTTATTCAAATTTTTCTTAAAATTTTCGTTTTTGCGAAAGCATTATGTATAAGAACGAGCATCGTCTGAAACGTCGAAAAAGAGCGTTTTGGAGCCCATAATAGGCAGTTCTGAAAACTTTTTTTGACGCTGACCCTCAAATTCCCATGCTGTACGTACATATGTATGTACATTTCAGGTCGGGTACTGATTTATATTGTCGAGATAAGAATGGTCGACACAGCAAGATTTTTGAAGGGTGGGACGTATAAATACGTTAGGGAAACTATTTACTTGGCAACAATAAGTGGGACAGACTAAATAGAACATATGAAGTTAAAGTTTACTATCTAGAAAAATATCCATAAACTTAAATCTTCACGACTTAAAGATCATTCATCAGAGTCAGCCAAGTTGATTTTTGGAAAAGCTTCATTAATTGTTGAGTTCTGAAGTAGGAGGGTCGGGCAGGTCTTTAAAATTTTCAAAGATTGCCCTTTTTGGGCTATAGTCAAAAATGTTTATATCCTAAGATTTGAGACTTTTGAGCCAAAAATGAGCTAAAAACGCATTAGAAAGCACACTTTTTACAATTTTTCCAGAAAGTTGACAATGCTGGGGGATCAGAACCTTAATGCGGGGGTCAGTAGCTATTCTGCGGGATGTCACTCCTCTAAACCCCAGAAAACATGTGGTTACTCTCTTGTGCGATATCATGCTAACATTGTGCTAATTGACTCAGGTACTTGTGTGTATCATGCTCTTTATCATTTTTCTTACTATCATGACTTCCGACAAACTTGTTCCGTTAATTATCCCAATTCTTTACCATTAAGAAAAAATAACATAACAAAAATAACTCGAGTGATAAAAATGTGTAGTACCTTAAATAATAAGTAAGAAAATATAATATACGTATGCACATGTATTTGAATTTACATACAAATATTCAGTGTGTTCCACTGCCCAATGATATTGAAGTAAAATAATTTATTGCACCTCTTCCTTTTTGAATTGACAAAAGCTGCCGAAAGGTAAGGACGCGCTACTCATCATGTGACGTACTTATACGGTGGTGGATCCAGGATTTTTTAACAAAGAGGAAAACGGAATACCAAATTCGTCTAGTGGCACAAACATTTCAAAACATTTGTAAATTATGTGTAAAGTAGCGGTTTGTCGCCGTCTTTTTAGAGGAATATTCCTGACGTTGAAAAAATTAAAAAATTCTCGAAAGTTTTTTCACGAAAAACGTGCAAAATCAGTGCAAAAATCGACGCAAACCGCTGATAAAACTGCAACATGCTGCGGTAGCTGCAAGTAAACGATATAATTACCCATGGGCAAAGGGTCTGGCTGGGCCATACATGGGCAGCCAGAAAATTCTGGGGGGGGCGAAATCGCCCCAAATTGCCAAAATTGCCAAAAACTTCACTAAAGAATTCTAGGGATCTACAGTAATCTGCGAGGGGTTTCAACTTATGTGGGGTTGTATATCCCAGACCTCCCACGCCCATGTTTAGTATGGACTCCCGCAATCAGGCGGACCTCCAAAAATCGATAGACCTGCAAAATTGAATTTTCGGCGCTGTTTTTGGCAATTTCGCCACACCAGAGCCCACAGAATTTGATTGCTGCCCATGTATGGATATGATTGAAGTGCAGATAGTGTTGAAATAATCGCTGAAAATTATTCCTCTACTCATCCGAGGAATCATTGAAAGAACCATAATACTATTGTCCTAGCATAAATATTATTTATTGCGTTATTAGTTTTCGCGACAGGGGCAATCACCCTCTCTGCCCCTCCCCTCCTTGAATCCGCCTTTGAAGATATAAGCTTTTCACGCGCAACTCTGAGAAAACGTTTCTGCAAATTCTTCTTCATGGATATCTTACTTCTCACATGCGTTGATAGTAAGCAACTTAGCTTGCAATAGATCAATAAAACTCGTCAACATATTCAATTTTGTATGACAGAGGCTCTTGGTAGTCTAGATCATAGATGCACAGCATGGCCGATCTTGGGGGAGGGCGTTCAACCGATCTAGTGGGCGGGTCATGATGAATTGAACTTTTTGGGCCAAAATGTTCTCAAAAATTCAAATAAGCGCTAAAATGACGCTAAAACTACGTTATTACACAGTTTCTGGTCAATTTAAAGCACTTTTGAAGAAAATTTTCAATTTTCATCTCTTTTTTCACCTTTATTTTGCATCATTTTCCCGAGAAAATGTCTCGTTTTCCCATTCTAGAGAAGGGGGCCGAACTATAGGTGGGCAGCACCGAAATTCTGGGGGGAGGGGGATGGAAAAATTTTCAAAGGTAAAAAAATGGTCCTAAAAGTGGTCGTATGGCTAAAAAACACAATTTTTCGACGTTTCTCATCGAGCACTATCCAATGGCATCAAAAAATCGCTAAGAAAGCAAAAACAATTTCAAGATTTAAATTCTGGGGGGTATTTTGATTTCTGGGGGGAGTATTTCAACTTCTGGGGGTTGCATACCCCCAAACCCCTACCCATGCCCATGTGTGAACCGAACCCTCCGAACTCTTTTTCTCTCTCACGTGGATGTCTGGTCTACGTCCCCCAGAATCTGAAAGACCCCCAAGATTAATAGATCCCGAAATTAAATTTTTGATGCTGTTTTGGCAATTTGGCTCCATCAGACCAGTTGCTGCTCATGTACGTGTATAACCATCTTACGCGTTTTATAGGCAAAAAAGGCGTATTGGATGAAATAAATGCATCAAAAAGCGGTTACTTTTCGCTTTACGGTTGTTCCAATAGATTTATTGGCAAAATGCAGCCTGAACTACATATATTTCACAAGTGAGTTCACTGCTTAATTCTCGCATCAGACCATTAGCTACACGTGAATATTTTTGTCTATACTTACCTATTTTAGAGATTCACCTGAATTTAATTTCGGTCAATTGAAATTAATTTGATTTCTCACGCTGTACAACTAACTGAAAATTTCATATAAAGGGTGGGTCAGAAAAGGCTAAACCCCAATGTTAAGGTCATAACTTTGGTAAATTTGGACAAATTTATAAATCTTCAGTCTACTTTCACTAGACAAACAAAAATGTCCTTGTTCAAATCATATATAACATTTGGCCACCTTCATCAAGCGGTTCGGGCGCAACAACGATTTATTAACGCCCTACTTTGATGAATCCCAAAAGCTTGTTTGGTTCTGTCGTCGATTTGCTCACCTGTTTAAACATATTTTGCAGTTTTTGTACCTGATAAGTAGGAGTACACATTTGCGGTTAATTCAATCAATGTGCTAATAATTTTTTTGACTGGATATTATTTCAAAAAAAGTACTAAATACTCCAGTAATCAGGGGTGGATTTAGGGGGGCGGGGGGCCGCCGCCCCCACTATTGGCCCAAAATAGTGCGCAAAATTAAGGATTTTTGAGCGATTTTGAGCGATTTTCGGGTTAAAACGGCTAATTTTTCCACCCAAGTCAGGGTACCTGCCCCCTTAAGAGAATCCTAGATCCGCCACTGTCAGTAATGAAATACAATGTAGGAAATTTTCGGGTTTAAACAACGCCAAAGTGGGGTGTATACAAATCGCCATAGCGCACGAACCGCTGGCTTTTGGATTTTATAAATCGTTATTTTTTTTGCAGATGTAAGAATAAGCAATCGAGACGACTGCGACTATCAATAACCCGAGGAGAAGCGAAGGATTACAATATTTCGCAGCCGATCAACCTAAAAGCTGATCATGGGGATAACGAGGAAATGCATGATTACGAATATAAAGTGCCCTGTGGCTGAATGTCTATTTTTCTGATGACTGATAATAAAAATTTTAAACTTGTACTTCATCCTATTCCTTCATGTCTTTTGTACGGGTATCCGCTTGTTTTACTTATGGCAGACAAAAAATATTTCTGAGAAAATGTATCTGAAACACGTGTATGATTAAAATGTATTTGATAAAAATATAAACAAATAAGCATACTTTCACACATGAAGCATCCGTGGCACATTTCCGAAAATTCATCATATTCGAAATTCAGTTTGTTACTCCTAATGTAATCTGTTTCACTGATAAACGCAAGGTAATGTGGATCCACTAAATGCCGTGCCAATATATTTTAAAAAGTTATTTAAAAAGTTATTCCATCGGCTAAAGACCTTTAAGCTCTTTTTTTATATGTAATTCAAGTACCGATTCCTTTTGTATGCAATTCTATTTTAAGTCCAGCAATTAATTAAACGATCAGAATGACATCATATGTATTTAGAGCTTATTTAGATTCATATCTACCAGAAACTTGTGAAAAAACCACGATGAGGTGGTATTCTTGTATGCGAAATGAAATTCCTTAATATAATTGGCATATTTCCAAATGCACGCTTCATTAGCGTACGCTCCTTACCATCCGCAGTGTTTTTCAACTACACAAAACTTGTCCTTGTTAAACAATAAATCAAATTTCATGAAAATTCAGCCCAAAGATAGACTATACAAATGGCAAAAAGCATCAAAGTTCAATTGCTAACATGCAAATTGATCATATGTACATACCTACTTTACTACTTCACGGGATCACCATCCAATTCAACCATTCTTATATCCAGCGTTGTTTTCATTCTCATCTCAGTAATTTATTGACCAGTCAGGCATGCTAGTGAGAGGATCTCTTCAAATGTGCTTAAAATTGACCAGAATTGTGGAATAGCTCAGTTTTAACGCTATTTTAGCTTTTATACCACTTTTGAGGTCCTTTCCCATAGAGCTTAGTTTTTGACATAAGCAGATTATCTAACCCCCGATCGACCATGCTCTGCATCTACGGTAGTATATAAGTGACTTCCGTGATAACCAACCTAATGCAAGTTTCAAGGTCAGATGGACTTTTCGTGTGCATTTGAAAAAGCTTTACAGGAAAAAACTGAAACGAGTGGAATCATATAATATCAATCACAGAGTCTAATCAGATAAGCGCATACCTATCTGATTTGACTCAGTGCGAATCTTTGTAGAAGTGAATACTATTATTTCTGACCTTTAATATCGTATTAGATTGGTTTTCAGAGAGAGAAGGTTAGTACAGAAATGAGGAATGAAAGCATAGCTGAATTCAAGGAATGATTTCAGCACATGATCGATATGGACGGCCCCTTTGAAGTAGTGCACTGACCAACTTGTCCGTTTTTAATAAAACATTGAAACTTGATTTGTTGCTAAATAATCTATCGTTTACTAATTTCTATTAGATTCAGACGACTATTCAAGGACCTATGTTTAAAAAACACTGCGGACACTTATACTTTTACATACATGGCCTGCACGTGAGCTACCTATGTACTTTATTTTTGAAATATGCTCGTTTTACAGCTTGGAATTACTTAGGTACTATTCCTTCAATAAGTCCGAGAAACATACGAGTACATAGACATGAATAGGTGACTAATTTTTTATAACAAATTATTTTTTGAAAAGAGCTTGAAAATTTAGGCCCGATTAATTTAAAAGCTTTAAAAACTTAAGTACCTACTCTTCATTGTAGCTGATTGCATCATTTCCAATGCTAACTTTTCGATAACCGCGGGTCTTGGTCATCAAATAGCTTTATCTTTCATTGAACAAACAATACCTACTATCGATGAATTATATGAGTTGAATAAGACCATAAGTTTTCAAAGTGTGTTATTACGTTTTAGGGTGTGCAAATAAAACCTCTTACTGTGATAAATTTCAGAGTTTTACGTTAAACAATTATCAGAGACTCATGCACAAAATATTTCTAGCTTCGTTTATTGCATCCGTGATGTTTGGTAACAGCTTAGCTAGAAAACTGCAGTGTTTAACTGTTAGAGGTTCCGTGAATTGTGGTACTGGGAGCCAATCGAATCAGAAGCCGATTTTTCTTCAGCTCTACGATGAAGACCGCTGTACGTGAGATCACTCGCTTTTTGGCATATGACCTTGTACATAGCATCTCAATTTTTAGGAAGCAAATTCGTCTCTACAGATTTCTGTAAAAATAAATTATCAATTCAAGCAATTTTTAAGTATTTATTTTCAATTATTTAATTTTTAATTTTTTAATGATTTTAATTGGTTTTTTGAATTGTATAACATATTCAAAATATTTTTGATTATACATATACAAAATTCGGCTCGCATATCACAATGACTGGATCGATTTGGATTTGTCGTTGGAAGTTCAAGTTTTTGATTTGCCTATTTTATATTTTTAATAATTATTTTTAAAAACTTTGCTAGTTGCAATAACCACGGTTACTTGAATAACTAATTTTTAGATCAGACATCTACAGGAATCTAGATCGTATAAAACTGGCACAGAGAGTCAAGACTCAACAATCGCGGGAGGTGGTATGGACTCTCAAGAAGCCGGCAGACCCTCTCCCCCCAAAAAAATCGACAGACCCCTCAGAATAGAACTTTTGATGCTATTTTTAGCAATTTTGTCCCATCGGAGCCCGCCCGAATTTGGTTGCTTTTCATGTACGTTCTAAACCCCAAAACCCCCGCGCATGTCTGGTCTAGACCCCACGCCCTCGTCACCACCAAATATGGATAAAAGGGAGAGTTGACGGGTTTAGATGCCTTAAGAATCTAAGAGACCCCACAACAATTGAATTTATGGCATCTTTTAAAGAATTTTATAACTTGCCCTCAAGCAAGACTCCACAGAATTCGGTTGCTGGCCAGTATGGTCAACACAAGTACAGAATAAAAAGACTGGAGAGAGAATCATAGTAAGCGGGTATTTTTAGGGCAAAATAATTTCAAAAACTGGCATAAATGCTAAAATAGCGTAGAAACTATGCTAATCCAGTGTCTGATAAATTTCAAACACTATGAAGAAAACGTTTCGATTGCATCTGTTTTCTTGGACTTCAATTTCTACTTTTTCCGAGAATATTTTTGCATTTTAGTAGCCTAATCTCTAATCCTCAAGCTTCTGTTCCCACCCCTAGTGCATGTCTGGTCACCATCAGAGATATAGAGCATAAAACGATCTGAGGGTTCTACCCACTGATGGAGGTCAAAAATAAGCTTTTTGGGTCAAAATGACCTTAAAAACTGATTTAGAAGCTAGCGGTATGTCATTATTCCACGATTATTGACACTTAAGAAGAAAATTTCAAATTTTCATCCTTTTTAGGCCTTCATTTTGCATCAGTTTCTCCATAAAAATTTCGCGGGTCTTGATCCCCAAATCCCCCGACGTGCATGTCTGATTACTTTCCTAAAGCACCATAATGTGTTCGTATTCAATGTATGGTCGTAATCGTTTTAATTTTGAGGAAACATACGAGTGGCGGAAGCTGTTAGTCTATTATTTGTTCACGACCGTGTATTTTTTTGTTATCGACCTTGTTTCCGTTTTGACTGTGAACAGCTATTGTGAACACCTTCAGGCAAACGAGTACTTATGTTTCATTTAATTTCCCGTTTATTATTTTTTCAGACTAGACCCGTAGCATAGTTGTTGAAAAGTGGTTTATTTTGCTATGAAGTGGGATTCGCTTTCAAGGAGCACCGTAACGCGTTTTTACCAGGCGCTTATGCGTGAGTGAGCAAGTTCGACTGTGAAGGACCGTTCAAGAGGACTTTGTCACTTTATTAACGAATAAAAACACTTTCACTCCCATTTATGTTACTTTTCTCTGATGACAATGACGAACGGATAAAAAAGGATCTCGACTGGTTGAATAATCGATATTTGTGGCCATTTCGAAATTTCGAAAATTTGTACTTTCGAATCAGATCGTAAACAAACGTAGGTGTGCGGAGGGGTATCGACGAACCCTCTCCCGAAAAACCGAAAGGCCACTAAAATTAATTTTTTGCCTACTTTTTAGCGATTTTGCCCTCCCCCACGTGAGACTTTTTCATAATTTGCTTATATATGTATGCAATTGATCGTCAGTGCCTACCTTTAGGCATCTTTAAATCTGGCATTCACAACTAAAATTTTTTTACGCAGTTTCGAGCGATGATTTGATGGACGAGGGCTATACCAGCCGCTCTGGAACATTTTACCTCGGAGGATGTGCAACTGACGCCTTTAACTCTAAAATCGACCCAGTTCTCCGGATATATCACAAATGTAAGCAGAAGTCCACACGATTGGTTGCTTTGCAAATCCCAAAGACTTACATCGGCAAAAATTACAACATTTCGCAAACACTGGACTTGTCCGGCTCCTTCGCCATTGAAGACGAAGTTAGATCGCCCATACCAACGTGTGAATCCATGCGACCACTAAATTCGTTATAGAATTTACTATACCTATCATAACTTCGTAGTAGGTACTTCATAGGGCTTCAGGCACGTAGCTGGCCGTCCTATTTTGGGGGACCGACAGCAATTTTTGGGAGAATAAGCCCAAAAATAGCACAAAATAACGTTTGAAAAGTCATATTTTTCCGATTTTTCTGAATTTTGGGGGGTCCGAACCCGCCATTATCCCCCAGAGATACGTGCCTGTAGGGCTTCACAATGTATATTTGTTCCGTATAAAGGACGTTTCCAGAAATGGAAATATTTATTAACTTGAGTCGACAAAATGTTTTGTGATAGCTATATCGTTATGTCGGCGCATTGGGACCTACACGATATCACATAATGGCAGCAACCAAAATCTGATGTTTGATCTGGATACGGGGAAATCGGCGAAAAAAACTTGGGGGTAAAGCGAATTGTACACAATATGGGGTATTCTGGAGGAGTAATGTAACAGAGGGCACAGCGGATCTCATATTCAAAGTTGTTCGTCCCCAGCCTCCTTCCCCCAAGGTCAGAAAAATTCTGCCCATAATTATGGCGAAAACATGTTTTTTCGCCATTTTTAGATGTTTTCTTGCTATTTTTGGCTAAACAGTGGAGTTTATGTACTCCCCTTAAAAATGTCCGTGAACCCTCATCCATTATTGTAAGCCGTTACACGTTTAGAAATAATGGTCAGCCGACGTAGTATTTTTGGGCAAACCTTAAAAACGAAATGAATATTTAAATTTTTTCTGAATGAAAAAGTTCACTGTATCTAGCAATATGCTTGCTTGCTTGCCTTTCCTTTTTTATCTACAAATTTTCTGAGACCACCACTTTACTTAGCATCTCATTGAATGTTTTAACAAATAATGCACGATAAAACCTTTCTAACGATTGAAGAAAAACGCGGTTTTCGAGCGATTTTCAATATAAACATACAACACTTTCATATCTACTCTATAGAACGCTTTGATTTATCTGAATAAAGTTTGTATTTATGAAAGATTCGCCTACACAGCGTCGACATTTGCTGGCAAAACCTGCTTTCGTATAGACTTCAACCATACTGACCAGCTCTTTTGAACATTGGTCGAAAAATTTTTAATCATTGAAAAAAGTGTCAAAAATTTGATGGTTAGGGCAAACACAATTTTTTTACGCAAAAAAAAACAAAAAAACGCTAAAAATATTTTTTGTTGTCGAAAACTTAGTTCTAGAGAATCTGTCAAATTCTGAGCGGTCCTTCGAGCTATTGAGAGTCCAGAGCATATCCAATAATTTTTTAGCTCTCCCGCGAATATTCCGGAAAATTGCAGAAAAGGTGCTCTTTTAAGCGTTTTTAGCCGTCTGGTTGTTCAAAAGTATCAAATTTTAGAAGCTCTACACTTTGTAGTTATACATTCATTTTTTGACAATTTGTCGAGTTACTTAAGTTTTTCGGTATTTTTCGTAACTTTTATTGCTTTTACGTTTTAGAAAACGCCAAGAATGATGTTTTTGAGCTCATAGAGGGCACTTTAGAAAAAATTGTTTGGTTTTATACCCTGGAATTCCCAATGATGTGCATATCTGATTCAGCGTTTGAGTCTACATAAGATGAATTTTCCGCGGGAAAATGCATCGAGAGTCAAAAACGCACAACACACATCAAATAAAGTAATTTGAAGACGTGTGCATAATCAACTGAGAGGGAAGTTAATTTCTGCTCTATTTTTTATCCTTTCCAAACCTTAATTATGCAGGGTGGCTAAGAATGGCATACTGCTTTCATGACTTCTCCGATACTTGACTAAATAGAATGTGGTTTTTTCAAAAAGCTGTTACCTCTGCAAGAAAATGATGAAGCTTCATTTATCCAGGATGAACTGCTTCTAGTTTATACTAAATTGGGCAAAAAATCCTTTTTTATTCTTTGCAGATATTCTGCCTAAAACAAGCTATCTTTAGAACAACAGTATGACTCTGTCCGAAAAAAGATAATTTGACGCAGTTTCCATCCATTATGTGAAATAAAAATGATTTGTTTACTACTCGTTTTATTTTTACTTTGATTTATTTTGCCTTTATAGAACAGCAGCACCTTTATCACGGGTAACGTTCTTAATTAACAATGGCCAAAACGTGAAACCTTTGATTAAAGTTAAATTATTTCGCACTGGCCCAAAATTCCACGAAACAAATTACAAGAATGGACAACTGGAATGGATTTAGAATAAAAGAAATTGCATTTAGCCGCCGTAAAATATTGTAAAGCTACAAGGCTGCACAGACAAATATGCTTCTGGTCGATGTTTTCATGACCCAAACGACTTTAATTCAGTGCAAATCGAAAGCAGCTCAACCAGCATGAATATGAGCAAGTAAAAAATCGCTGCCCGTGTTTTTTGGTTTTCTTTACACTCAATACCGACTGTGTAAAGAACGTGTACAGTTTTTGTTTAACGTTATAACATATAGCAATTTCGTACGGTTTTTTACACGACTTGTGAACAATTCAGTATTAACGCCTCAAACAATTTAATGGCTTTGAATTGTAGAGGAAGGAATGCTCCAGATGACACTTTTTGTTTTTGAACTTCGCATTAGTTTTCGTGCGGGAGTGTAAGGAGTGTGAAAATCTGGAGGTGAAAAGACACATTTTGGTCGACTTTTCGATGGTGTTTATGTCTGCCAAATTTTTTGTGTAAAAGTCTTCAAAAAACCTATTTATGGAAAAGTACTGAGGTTCAAGAGCTACACGATGAACTTTGCGGTTTAGAGTTTACACTCAGGAGATGACCGCAAAAAGTACGTTTTCACCTTCTTTCAGTTTGTCGACCGCGCCGGTTGTACATCAGAAAGTGTAAAGTATTAGGAAAATAAAGTACGTCTAGAGGATTAAACATAGCATTTGGGCGCGTTTCTTTAAACCCAATACATAGTTATTTCTTATAGTGTAAAATTTAAACTTTAGGGTAAAAAGCACATTTTTGCTATTTTTTGTCTGTCAACTACTTCGGGTATGGACTGAATTGTGCAGACTATTTTAAAAATTTGAAACATGTCAATGGTTACGCAACGCACTTGGCCGCATTTCTTTGCACTCAATCCTGCATTTATTTTGATGGTGCAAAATTCCAGCTTTATAGTTAAAAAAGACGTTTTTGGTTAGCTTTTGTCTGTCAAGATCTCCGCTTATGAGTCTGGACATGATCTCAATTCGAAAAATGTGTCAGGAATCAAACGATATTCGCCAGATGGGCGCGTCTATTTATACTCAACAGTGGTGTAAAGGGGTTTAAATCTAATATATATTTGTCTTCAGGTCATTGTCAGGAATTTGATCGTAATATCAGAATAATATCAAAATTACGAGTCCGAGTAAAATCTTCTTTACACTATGTTGTTGTGTAAAGTTTACTCTGCATGTTAACTTTAGTTTTAGGGCTTTGCAAAAGCTTGACTTTTTCAAACTATGTAAGTTAAGAATTACGAGTCTAGGTGTTAATTTTCTCTACACACAGTAGTTGTATGAAGTTTGCAGTATTTATTCATTGTTAATGTTTTAAGTTTACATTTTATTTTTTTCCAGAGGCCGCATTTCTTTGCACTCAATCCTGCAAAACGTAAATTTTTCCTAAATTTGTGCTTTAACGACAGGATTACGAATCTGACTGCATGTTTTCTTTACACGCAGCAGTTATGTAAAGTTTACACAAAATCTAAGTTTACTTTCAGGGCGCTGCAGGAGCTTTTTTCAAAATGCTCCATGTAATGTCAGAATTACGAATATGAGTGTACGTCTTCTTCACACCCATCTGTTGCGTAAGGTTTGCGCAGAAAATTATTCACCCTCTCAAATAAGGTAAGGTTGTCTTGCTTAAAAAAGATAATGCTGATGTTCAGAATAATATTGTTTCCCGCGTTCTTGGACTGCTGTCATTATTGTGGCATGTTACCGTATGTCTTTAATGAATGATTTAATCAAATCGTGCTAATTAAAAATAGGATACTTGCAAAGAAAAATGCTGCGATGAGACAGAAAAGACAAATATACTTGGGATAGAGGATTATTAATAAATAAAAGGAAGGACTAGGTTAAAGCTGCTTACGTTTACGCCTAAAGTCGCATAATCTGTTAAAAATCATACTTTCTCTAAGCAACGGAAAAAATCGAAGTATATCCTCCGGCCTGCAAATTGAAGTAAAGTGTTGATCCAAAAAAAACGATGAGCATGTGCAGTATCTATATGAAATAAAGGTGGAGTAAACCTGGAGAGACTTTGCAGTCCAATTGAATGAAATAGCAAACATCGATGCATTCAAGTATGTACATAGACTTGCATGCCCGCAACGATTGCGTGCACTAACCAATTGGCGCTAGGTTTGCTTGTTATAATGCTCATGATAACAAAATAAAACAGATTTAAATACAATTGCAGGTAGTTTTCTATCAACCACGACATGAACCAAGTCAATATTGCAACTTTCAGGCAATTTACAAAAATATACATTTTTGGATTATGTGTATAGTGAAGCATTAAAATTATTTAAAGAAGGTTACACCTTCTCAGAGGCTGCAGAATACACTTCGATTTTTCGCGTTGCTTAGAGAAAGTCTGATTTGGAACAGACTTTGCGACTTTAGGCGAATACATAGGTAGCTTTTTCCTAGTCCCCTCCTTTTACATCCTTAAAAATCCACAATCCCTAGTATATCCATCTTTTATCGGAGCATTTTTCTTTGCTAGTAAGGACTAATATGCTACTGGTTTTTAGCCACCCTGTAAATAAATGCATAATGAATAGTGTTCTTATGGGAGCCATAATGATATTGCTTAAAACGTATTATTATGTGTTATTAGGGAGCTATAATGATGTTGCTCAAAATTCAGAATCTGATAATGTGATTAATGGTTGACAACCGCAAGCTTTCGGATACCACACTTAACGAAATGGAGCTTCCGGAAAACCACTTTAATGCTTTTACATGATTCTGCTTATCTATGTACATATTACATAACCGATTATTGAAAAGATTGTGTCCCGGGCGGCCATCCGTCCAGCTAGCCGCCCCTCCAGCTTAGCCACTCGTCCAGCTTGACTGTTCGTCTAGGTGGCCACCCCATGTTGTATGAATTCAAAATTAGTGCGTGAATTTTCTAAGGTGGCCGTCCATCCAGCCTAACCGCCCATCCGGGATGGCAGCTCAAATGGTTTAATTATACTGTCCTGAGTGGCCGTCCGCATATATTTGAATGAACTTTGCAGAGTAAATACGTGAAAACCTATCACTTATTACTAGATTATTTAGCACAGCGAACACGATGAAACGAGAATCGTAATGTAAGGAAACAAAAGCTACGCACTGTGTCAGAGCAGTTTTGCAAGTACATTCACAAATTTACTAAATAACCAAGTTAATAGTCTTTGGGTAAGGCAGAATAGTAACATAATGATTCCTGCATTAAATAAGCCCTATTTATTTATGCTACTCATTAAAACAAACACATAGACTACCCTTAAGCCATCTTTTCCAAAAGCGATTTTCATACAACAAGTCGGAGGATCGCGACGGTCGGAGAAAAGGAATTTTTCGGCCAACTAAAAATGACCTGTCTTTATATTAGATGGAAAATAGGGGCAGTCGCCGAATTCGGACGTCGAGAAACGTAAAGAGTGACACACCATCTAGCGAATCGGGGCGATCACTACAGGTGGGCAGCATTGAAATTCTGGGGGATGAAAGATTTTTCGAAGGTCAAAAAAGGTCTTAAGGATGGCGGTATGGCGAAGAACACCATTTTTCAACGTTTCTCATCGACCACTATCCACTGGCATCAAAAAAATGGAAAAAAACAAAAAGATTGTTAAAAATTGAATTCTGGGGGCAGTATTTTGGTTTCTGGGGAAGGTGCATACCCCAAACCTGCCCCTCCCCACGCCTACGTGTGACAGCTACCCTGGACGGCGTCCGGGCTGGACAGGCGGCCACACAGGATGGACGGCTCCACAGAGAAATGTAATAAACTGGTAGACGGCCATCCTGGACGGACGGACTCGACGAGCGGCCTGGCTAGGCGGGCGGCCACATAGGACGGACGGCCACCCTAGACAGTACCGTTGAGAATCTGAGAATCACGAAAATTTGCTACCATCATTTTGATATCGTTGTACTACTATTTACCGCAGACCACATTTTTAAAAACTCACCAAATACACCTAATAATAGTTATATGAAAGCAACAATTGAAAAAAACTGCTGAAAAAACAAGACGAATTCAAACAAAAGAAAAATCTGGAGAAATCGAGTTGAAAATTTACTGCTTCGCCTCATTTGGGCTTTGTTCGTCGTCGAATGCGCTTGAATCGTGATCGTCAACAGCAGTCACACAGAAGCAGATGTAAATCAGTTGCAAAAAACTAATTACAGAAGCGCCAGTCCACACGCCGACCAATCCTCCAATGTGACCAACGAGTTGATCCCACGTATGAGCCTCGACCTGTTGATTATCATATTAATTTTCACTTTGCCGATTTTCTACGCATCAGTGCAAAAAGTACGCACGTTATTTTTTTCGAATGAAACTTTTTAAAATCAGTAATTCAGAATTTCGGACGGCTGAAAAAATAGCCAGCAAATTTTTCTTTTAGCCCTGATTCGGCTACTAAATGCGTAGAGTATTTGCCTGAGAAATAATTTCATCAATAATTCGAAGCTTATTACCACATTCAATTCGAAAAACTTTTTGAGTCGTTTAAATGTCAATTTGCACTTATTATTTTATTAAGTGTTCTATTTAGAATGTGTTTCTTTTAAAGTTGTTTTCCTCTGCAATGCGAGACTACCTATATACATTCAAGGTTCTGTAAACTAGTAATAGTCCATTTATATGACAGGGCTTTCAGTCAAATTCAAGAACTCTATTCAGAATCAGTCGTCTTTTTTTAATTACTCTATCACAAAAGAATCGAAGTCCACTCAAGTTTTTTGCAATGAACGCAAATGAAAGCAAATAAGTATGTGCACGAGAAATCGATTGAGACTCATAAGACTAAAAGCTTGAAAAAGTTGAGCTTCAAACAAAGTAATTGTTAGCAGACTTCCTGCATAACTTTGCTAGTCACAGTCTGTTGCAAGTTACGTGTGAAATAAAGAATTCTCAATTTTTGGCCAAAAGCGGTACAAAAACACCTAGAAATCACCTAAAACGCAACTTGTTTTTGCTTAAAACTGACGATGATAAGAAATTCCAGCCCTTGCGCAGGAAATGAGACGACCAACATTGGTTGGGTGGGGTTGGGGAACCCAGATTCCTTCCATATTAACTTTATGATCCTGCTGCGTATAAGGCGTGTTCTTTAAGGTTTGGTACGCAATGATTTTACAATGTAGCTATAGACCTGAGTAAAATTCTTAGATGAAAATAAGCGTTTAATATAAAATTGCACAGAAGACTAATTTTTCAAATATTAGTGTTTACAAAAAGTAGAGTTAAGAAATATTATTGAAGTAAAGGTATATTGTTTGAGCTGTCATAGGCTACAATCGAAGCTCCAAAGTCGTCTAGGAAAAGTCAAAGTCAAAGTTCATGTTGCGAACACCATTTTTCAAGCTGACTTTCTAAAGTCGATCTTTTGCCAGAAAAATTGAGTTTGAGCTCCAAAGTCGACTTTGCCGAAGTACGCCATCGTGAAACCGGCTCTACACCAGACTCCCATACTCCACCATCGCCTATGTGTAATCAATACTCGATCGCTTAAGACCATAGGTGGGCAGCACAAAAAATCAGCGGGTGCTAGATTTTGCAAAGGTCAAAAAATGACCTTGAAAAACACCATTTTTCAACGTTTCTCATCCGGCACTATCCATCAGCATCAAAAAATTGCGAAAAAAGTTGAAAAAAATTTAAAAATTGATTTCTGGGGGAGGTTATTTTGGTTTCTGGGGGGCATACCCCCGAACTCCCCACGCTCACGTGTGCTCAAGACTAGTACGTGTACCTATTCGTACATTATGCATATGATGAATGATTTAAATGGAAATTTTGTTGAAGATACATCCAAAATTTAAAAGTTGTTCCAGTGTTTCAGTCAATAAATTTACCTGCGTGCTTACCTCAATGAGTATAAGGATGTTTGTTTCAATAGGATATGTGAAGATGAAGTCTGTCCGATTTTTCCTTGTCATTTTGCGGAATAGCGGACCGAATGGCTCAGTCGATGTTCTTATACTGTATCGCCATTGCTCGCACGCCTATATGTGCATAAAGATCTAAGCGTTCACTAAGGTTTCATAACTATATCGCTAATTCGCTGAAAACGATTTATAGCTCTTTGTAACTTTCATTTATGACAAATACGGATATAGGAGGGAAATGGGCAAAAGGGTTTCGAACCCCTTTCCTCACAAATCCGAAAGACCCCACAGAATTCGACGGATCCCGAAAATTGAATTTCGGCAGTTTTTCTGGTTTTATGACCATACATGGACAGCAGCCAAATTCTTGGGGTCTGGGTGGTGTAGAACCGACAAAAATCCGAAAATATGTTTAAAATTCAATTTTTCGAGGTCTATCGACCTCAGGGGTGTGCCGGAATTTTGAAAGGGTCTACTCTCCCATCTACGCACATCCCCCGAAATTTCTTTTTTGCCTATGTACGTACGACCAAGAACTACGAGTGTAATAATCTAGCCATGCTATTTGATCATCACAAGATTATAAAGGCTGGACATTTGAAGGAGAAAGTAACAACGTACATATGTATTATTCGTACATTCCAAAGAAGCATATGAGAGTACCTATAAAAATCGACATTTCCTTCCAAGTCTTTAATAATTAATTCTAGATTACTTAATATTTATTCAGTTGTTTACATAAATTGTTCAATTTTTTCTTCTAAATAAGCTAGCAGTGCATCAATTAATCAACAATGAGCTTCAACTAACGGAAAGGCCTTAATGGTTGCTTTCAATTGAGATAATGAATTACTGTATGCTTTGTCGACACACAATGTCGATGAAAATTCTAGACAGAAAGAACACAGGGTTATGTGAACAGACCCTGTAAGTAGTAAGCCGCGGGTTAATACTTCTATACCTAGTTACCTTTGTCAGGACTTTTATCAAATGTCCCAATTAATGAAATGAAAATATTTGTCTGCTATTCATAATTTTAGCAAAATGGCGATAAATTTTGGGACAAATTAGCTGCAGGCACGTAGCTGGTCCTCCTATTTTGGGGGACCTACACCAATTTTGGGGGGTCCAAGCCTAATACAGCACAAAATAACGTGTGAAAAGTCCTATTTTTCCGATTTTTCCTGAATTTTGGAGGGTCCGGACCACCCTATTCCCCCACAGCTACGTGCCTGATTAGCTGGGATTTCCCACTTTTTAGTTTACCTCCGGGCACTTTGTCTTGCAGTCTTGATATGCCTTCCGATCAACATTATCTTTGTTGTCACGCCATCCGTTTAATACGCTCTGCTCGATGTCGTTCAAGTAATGTTTTGTTATCACTTCATCGGTTGGATCGAAAACAAACGGCAGTGCTTCTAAAAACAATATCTCATCTACCTACTGAGATCTATTATTTTATTCATATGGCAAATCCAACTCATCTGATTCCAGTGAAACGCCTAATCAAATAGAGTATTAGGCGACTAAAATCTTAGGTGAATGAGAATTTAATTTTATTGAAAACAGACGAAAGCTTGTCGGTAAAAGTGAAAATTATATTAAAAATTCCTCAAAAATTGCCTGCGGTATAATGCAGACCGATCAATAAGATTGTCGGCAGGGTTTTAAAATGAAAAAATATCACGCAAACAATCAAATTAGTCCTAGCACAGGATAAATCAGAACTACTTATTAAAAAATAATCAGACAAGGTTGTGCACACTAAAAAAATAAAATATTCAACCATAAATACAACGAAACTTATTAAGGTTGTTCAATTTTGTTAAATTCTTTATATGTTTTTATTCAACTTTTTGATGACTGAAAAATGTTCAGTATCGACCAGTAAACAGGAGGATAAATTAAAGATAAAACATCGAGTCAAGAAGCAACATATTCAGTCATCATGCATACATCAGGGGGTTTCTGAGGATCTCCATTCAAGGTTGGTGGTCTCTCTGACCCCCTAGGTCAGAAAATTTTTGACCACGTTTTGGGCAAAAATTCGTGTTTTTTTTGGCTATTTTCAGGTGCTTTTTGCCATTATAGGCCAGAAATCGGAGACCATTTACCCCTACCCTCATTAAAGTGGCCACAGAAGTCAACAATACCCAAGTTTTCGAGCCCTTCCATATATTGAAGATATATGCAAATGAGGTGCCTCATCGACGAAGAACATCTATAGTGAGAACGCATAAAACTTATAATGAACCTTCTGTCGGTGAGGAGGACCGATTTCTTATGTCCTTTAGAAAATAAATTCCCAACGAGCAAACTCGATCAGGAACGTCCATTTCAACAAGGGAAGCATCAAAAAGTACCGGACAAAATTGATTAGGTACGAATTGCCGGGCTAGACAAGCTTCTAAGCACAGACGATCTGTTACGATACTTCGTGAGTCTTCTTGGCACTTGTACGAGACGCTATTGATCCATTGATGAACCCTTGGTGTCATCCTGAAAATCAATTTTGGCACACCTCCGGGGAGACCCCCTCGTAAAATAATAAATTAAAAGAAAGTTTTAAAGCTATCTGCGAAGTAACAAAACTATTGACAGTACATGCGTACGTACATCGAACAGAGCAAGGCGCTCGAATAACATTTTTGATGGCGATTTGGGGGTTCCCTACACTCCGTCGCAGAAATATTTGACCCCGAGAATTCACGATTTTGAAAAAAACATGTAACGTCCTGCATTTAGCGTTTTTAGTTAACGTTCGATTTCAAATACTCCTATTTTCGGTCCTTTGCGAGAAACAGCCACTTTCGGCTAAATTAGCCGAAATAC
Organism: Mermis nigrescens; assembly: GCA_036768485.1. Classification (NCBI taxonomy): domain Eukaryota; kingdom Metazoa; phylum Nematoda; class Enoplea; order Mermithida; family Mermithidae; genus Mermis; species Mermis nigrescens. The sequence continues at coordinate 75,444 of JAVLUZ010000740.1, forward strand.
GTTGAATTTATCTTAATAATTTTTATATTCTTATCGTCAAGGAAGGTATAGCATCATAAACGCTTTGAAAATATTGTTTTTCGCACATATTCATTCTTTTTCCAGCCCAGAAAAAGTAAATTTAAAAAAAAATTTAGGTCTCACCCTATTAGATTTTCTATACTATGCATGTATATGTAGATGTGAATCGCAAAAACCAGGATCGTCTGTATTCTATGATATAAGCCAGGCTTGAACCCTTCTTTAACGTCATAAGGATACGAGGGCGGGTAAAAAAGACAATTGACAATTGTCTAAACACAATTAGTAAAAAATGAGATTATGTTGATATTAGATCACGACATCGAAATTAGGCCCATCCATTTTTATCACTCATGAATATTCTGCTTCAAATTAGAAAATGTCGAAACCGGATAAAGAAAAAGAGGAAATTTGGTCACATTCATAATTTCCAGTGAAGCCTTTATCTACATTTTTCATATCTTTATTGAAAGGCGGTTATAACTTAAGCGTGTAAAATAAATCTGAATTCAAGAATTATCGAAACAGATACAGATAGGAATCTGAAAGCAACGCACGCAGAAAGATTGCTGGCCTATGGACCGTCCATTTTAAAATGCATAGAACAATTTATAGTAATTATAAATCTAAAGAAAAAATAAAAATTTTAAAAATAAAACTTCGTTTATTCGAAAAGATGGTAATGAAGAAAATTTGCAAATTTGTTTAGCGCCGGTAGAAAATTCGGGTGCAAACGTGAACGGCGCCTACATTATGGGACAGGAAGACACATTTTGGATCTACTGCATTCTGGTTGGTTCGCATTCTGGTAGTCCTAATCCCTGCCGTGTGACAATATGTGGTTAGGTGATATGATTGAACACCATAAAAACCAAGAATTGTCATTTACACTAAATATACTTGAACATAAAGTACTTGTTCTTTTCTTCTTTACTCATCGTTTTTTGTTCTTCAAGAGGCGCTAGAATTAGAAAAGTACCTCCAATAAAACCTTAAATTCAGGTATTTCAAAAAAAATGTTTTATTTCTTTTATCTACTCGCGTACATGTCTACATGGGCAGCAAGAAAATTCTGGGGGTCTGCTTAGGTGAAACCGCTAAAAATCACTAAAAAATGTATACTAAAAATGGAATTCTGGCAGCGACAGTAATGTGCGTGGGAGGTGGGGGTTTATCTCCTGGAGGGGTGTAAAACCTCTCCCAAGGCCCTTCCCGTACGCCAACATGTATTTGCGTACCTAATTTTAAAAACCGCGTTGCTTATTTCTGCTTCAATGTACTCTTCGTCATTCTTATCCATGTACAACATGACTGGCATAACGAAGTGGGTGTTATTTCCAAAATAATCGCTTTCTGCTAACGAATAATGAGCCTTTTGCACCAACCAACTAGCGATGTAAAAGCTGTATTCTGCTTCGGTTACTCCCGCACTGACGGCCTTGAAACTCGGGTCTTTCATCATGAAGTTTAGTCTGTTTGATGCTAGGATTCCATGTTTCGCCATAGCGATTTCCTTTAATTCGGTCAAGACTCTATAATGATATATTTTGTTGGAGAAATTAGATAATAAAATAGATAAAAATAAAAGTAAATAAAAACAATATTTATACAAATTATTGAAATAATTAAATAAAAAATGGGAATATTATTTTAGAAAACAAGTAAAAATGGAATTCTCTAGATAAAACTTTTTCAATTAATATAATAATATATCACTCATAATTACTAATGTCATGCATAATTATCTATTTTTTCCGAAAAATTTCAGCTTCATCCAACTCTTTTTTTCTAATGAAAAATTGCTTTTTATAAGTTCAGTCAGTATTTTTTATAGTCTATTTTGAGATCTGCTGAAGAATTTAGAGGATTTTAAAATTTTAGGCCTTCCGAGAATTTTTCATGTACACTATCGAGCTATTGGACTGGCCTGCCTCCATTGATATAATCCGTAATTACAGTCAACTCTTGACATCAATAAAAATACTAAAGGTTAGTAAATAGAGACACAATGAAAGCGCAAAGAAGTGGTCACTCATAAATAAATCATCAAAATGATCAGAAAATTTCATCTAATAACTTTTCCTCAAATATCATTGAGAGCTTTCGTGAAACATGCAATGAAAAATGCACGAAATCGATCGGAAAAAGTCGAAAATTTATCAAGTCGAATGATTTTATCAATAAGTTTTTTCAAACTATTAAACATTTTTTATCTTTATCGGCCCATGAAGTGCTATTTTACTCTTTTATGAATTCTCCGGTTGTCGTAAAACAAAGGAAATTCTGATTATTTCTGAATAGAATTTCAGCTCGTATATTTTTCCTCATATTCTTCGCCATTTCGTCTGATGTTGCTTCGCTCGGTTTCGCCGATGACGCAACGATGGAAGCATAAAAGCTGGAAAGTGATTTAAATCCTGCTCGTCGCATAGTATCCAAGAAATGGATTTTAGCTTCAGTGATCTAGAATCGGTAAAAAAACGACATTAATTTATTCATCCTTTTTAATACTCGATTCGTAATTAATAATTTACCAATTAATAATTAATATTGAGTCGATATACGAGCCTTAAAAGCGATATTATATTGCAGATAATTAAATTAGGATTAGAGTTCGTAAGGTTTTAAGTGGGTTGGAGAAAAGTATAAAAATTATCTTGCCACGACATGCCTATAGATAAGAGTGCATTAAGAGCAAGATTTTGTGAAGCAAAATAGTACGACTAAATTAATTAATAAATAACTGACTGAAACTAACTGATCGCTAATGAATTGCGTTCAATTAAGGTATAAGATAAGCACGTAAATTATACGAAAAAAATACACATAGCAAAAAATGTGGCCGGTCTGCGAGAGTAAGCCGGTGTAAGGGACGGTCGGGAGCTTCATTGTGCCGAACTATTTAAAGCAGTAAATCAGTTATTACATAAAATTTTGTTGATGTTCCTTCCATTTTTAGCTTTAAATTTTCCATATATTTTTTTCCACCGAAAATCAGAAAGAAAAGACAGCTTTTACGCTATCGCAGCATTTATACAAAGTTTTACGTTAGGTGAATCTAGCTAAATTAATTGCTCCTGAGTTCAAGCTAATTACCCAAAGCAGTCCATTCCGTCAATGTTAAGCTTTTCTAAAACATACCGAGCATGCCCGGACCATATCTGAGTCACATGAATGAGTAAATAAAAAACATCACTATAAAAGGAAAATTATAAAATCTGGAGACAAGTCGAATACGCCAGTTTGCGACAGCATGCGTAGTGACATATATGCCAATTCCAATTTTTCGTTTCTGTTTAGATGAATCAAATCTTTATTGTACCATTGAAATCAACATACTTTCCATGAAATTTGCAGGAGCTTAAAATTTAGCCTAAAAAGGCAAAGCCAATAAAATAAATTTAAGGGTCAAACGATTTTTGACATCATAGCGCATCTTTTCACCTCTAAAAAATCACTTCATTGGACAAAGATTCGATAAATTCGTATAGTACGCAAGTGCAAAATAACAGATTGCTTACGTCAAAGGGGGTTTCGCGGATCACGGTATTTATAAATGACAAACCGTAAAGCGTAGCCTCGCGGCTAAAACCGAGATTCTTGGCTTTTTCCCAATCCACCCAATACATCCAATGCCGGTAGCATAAGCTGATAGCAGGGTATAGCGCTTGTCCTGGTTCTACTGTAATTGCATTCGTCAAAAGGCTTTGATTGAAGTACTGATGCACCTTTAATTGCATACATAATAGATACTTATGTACGTATTGTTACTTAAAACTTTGCATACAAGTTTATAATTTGAATTGTTTTGAAATTTTGTTAAGCGAAGATCAAGGGGCAATCATCATATACATACGTGATCGGAGGAAAGGGTTTGTGGGTAGGGGTTAGGGGTTTCACGCCTCCCCAGAAAAGATTTCATCCTGCCCCCTACACCCAGATTATTTCTTGCCCTCATCCTGAATTCGCAATTTTCGAAACATTTGTAGAAAAGGTTTTAGCTATCCGGTTTATCAAAACTATCAAATTTTCGGTGCTCGCGCCATATACTATGTACTCATTTTTGACTGTGTTCTGTGTTTTGTGAAATTTATTCGAATTTTTTTTTTATTGTAATTTTTCAATGTTCTACTGTCTAGAAAGATAATCCACATCGCCAAAAATGATGTTTCGATGCGTATCCACCATGCCCAATTAAGGCAGTTTAAGGTTTCATCCTTCACCATTCGCATGTTGTGCATGTCTGGCGATCACTATAGTCTGTTTTACGTAATTTTGTGCATAAATTTTAAGAATTTTTATTCCGATAATTTAAGGGTTACGATAATTATACAACAAATCAATGCTATAATCGCAATCTGTCAGCTTATCGTCGGTGATGGTTTTAATCTTTGTGACCGAACTTGTGTGAAACAGACTATAGTGAATTGAATAGGTTAAAGGAAGTCACAACTTTTAATTGTTATTTCCTGATGGTATGACCCTTGCATGGTGAGACTTGAGAAGCAAACACAAAGTTGTGTGGTAGATGAATAGTATGTATGGCTGAACTGAGGGGTGCGGGGTCAACTGATCAGGAGGGTCAAAATTTGAGCTTTTTTGGGCCAAAATGACCTCAAAAACTGGTATAAGCGCTGAAATAGCGTTAAGATTACTGTATTACACCGTTTCTGGTCAATTTGAAGCACTTTCGAACGAAATTTTCAATCTTCGTCCGTTTTTGGCCTTCGATTTATTTCATTTTCTCATAAAAGTTTCCATTTTTCCATTCTGGATGGTCTAGACCCCCAGCCCCCCAAGTGCATGTCTGGTTGTGAGGCCCTTTCTAGTAGAATTTTAAATCTACTATTTTAATGATTGTTAACCCTACCGCAGTATGTTCTTAAAACTCAGAAATATGACCCCCTTTTTACGCCTTGGTTACAAGTCTGCATTAGCAGACTAAATGCGTTTCGGGCGCTCTATATATTTTGATTTTTTGCGCGCGTAAAAATTGTCATTCCATTCACTCGCATGTCCCGTTACTAATATGTTTGTATATATTATGTAAGTTGTCATTCTATATTCTATCAGTTTGGTTTATTAGCAATAAAATTTCTTTCTTCTTCTATACAAAATCAACAGGCATACGTATGAGATACTGTTATGTCATATATTAAATATGACAAATAAAGGGCCTCAATTCCTCGTTTTCAAATTTTTCCTTGAATCGATGAAAGTGATCAATATAAACTAGGGCATGACAGAAAAAGTTTAGGTATCTCTCTCAGTCATCTAATTATTGCACTAATAAAAGACTTCACAAGGTTTCAACGACGAAAAGTGCGTTCAAAGACGTATTTTTAGTATTTTTATTTTTGTATTCTTTCCTGTCTGAGACTATACATTTAGAAACGGATCAGTTGACTTTGACACCATATGTGTTCTTAGGGGTTTGACCCACAGAATGGTGATTTCCCCTGCTAAATATCTGAGCCTCAGAATTATCGATTTTTCGAAATAATTTTAAATACTGTGCTTTATTAAGCGTTTTTAGCTCATTTTTGGCTCTAGAGTATCGAATCTTTGGCGCTTCGCGCCGTATGCACATTTTTTGACTATACTCGTATTTTGGTCAATTTACTCGATATTTTAAGATATTTTTCGAAACTTTTTCGTTTTTATGTTCTAGAAAGGACGAGCATTGTCCGAAACGTCCGAAAACAAAGTTTTCGATGTGTGCTCTCATTTGTTAACCCAAAAAAGGCACTGTTTGAAAATTTTCTGCGCCCAACTCCCAGAATTTCGGTGCTGTACATGTACGGTTGACACTCGTTTACCTTTACAATTCTTTGATTTTTTTTCTGATTTTATACGTGCGGGCGTACATATGTATGTACCCGCTTATTATTTCATCTCTATTAATCGTGCTTCCATCTGGAGAACTTTTAGTTGCTGTAATTTAATTTAATTTAGTTTTCATACTTAAAGATTTAATTTATTTTTTAAATTGTTGTTTACTTCAACGAGTTGATACATGTGCGAGTCTATTTGGTAAAAGTTCTCAAAACAAACCAATTTACTGATAAAAGTTTCAACGTACGACTTCACGGACTTGGTATCCTGTTGTCAAAAAAGCAGCTGTTACAGCTAAACACCAACAAACCGCCCAAAATTTGCTTTTAGCGTAGTATATTTCCGAAACTCCGTGGATGCTCGATCTTTGGCCGAGCGCTACAAATTTTGCCCTAAATTTATCGATTGCTGACCATGCCCATTCCATGCTATTCACATCGATTGTCGAATCGATTGTCTTTCGAATGCATATGCAAAAATATGGAATGACAATAAAGCAACTCTGAAAAATAGAAAAAAGTTTTAATGACAAACTAAAAACAATTATAAATTTATAATAAATTATAATAATAAATAAATGATAAGAAAAGGGTAATAATAAATTATGTATTATATATTATGAGTGAGTCATCGTTTTCCTATGTCCTTTTTCATCTAGATCGCTTGCACATAAAATTAAATTAATTTACGCTTTTTGCCTTAATTAACCGACTTAATTGAACTATGTTGAATTCGAAATAATCCCACGAATTCTTAATTGCGCGCGATAATTTAAAAAGCGTTGAGATCTGAAATTTTTAGAAGCCGATTGTTTGAATTGAGATAAAGAACGCATTTATGTCTTTGCTTCTTGTAGTATTTCAAAATAATTCTAATTTTGAATAAGGTATTTTAATTTAAAAAGGGAAAACTTTCCCTAAAAACTGCAGAAAAATTCGCGTGCACATTCCGACCAGTTTTTGAACCTATAAATTAATAATATAAAATAGTTTTAAAATCTTTTTAGCGCACTTATTACTGATCTGAATATGTTTTTAGGCTTAAGCCAGGCATGCACCTGACTTAAGTATTTATACGTATATTACCAGGTTTAAACCTGACTTACAGGCTTAAGCTTGTCTGATATCCAATGCCAATGCTAAACTTATGATAACAAAATATTTATTGGTTCAAAGCCTGGCTTAAGCTATGAGAAAATTAAACCTGCAGGCCTTTAGATGTTCATTACGACAAATTTGCAAACCAATTGGCACGTACATACATTAATTTTTATAAATAAAACTCTAAGGCAATTAAAATTATTTCTTCAGGATGATTGGCAAAGTGAAACACAAGTTGCTATTAGCTGATAGCTGACACCCTTCTACGACATCAATTTTTAATGACACGGTTTCGCTAGTTACAGTTCGCTTGCAGATGCAATTAAGGAAAATGAGAGGCAAACTATGCCATTAGCTGATATTTTTTCAGATTTGCAGCCTTTTCTACATTAACACTGAGGTTTACATTAATTACTATTGATAGATCGGTCGATACAGATTGTCTTTTATGATAATGCAGTTTTGTTTATAAATGGAATATTAAACGAATTAGGTTCGATATTATGGCTTTTTTACAGCGTAGTTTTCGATCTCCAAACAGGACAAAGCACTGTTAATTATCGCTAGTAGATACTCGCGTTCTTTCCGAAGATAGGGCAGTGACAAAATTAATTTTCAAAAAATAACCCTGAAGAAATAACTGATTTCCGTCATCTCATAGAAAAATATGTCCAATTGAATAAAAATTCAAGTTGCAATGTTTTTCACGGAAATATCACAGAAACACAATTTAAAAAAGCTAAACAAATTTAAATTTTTACGACGCCTCTTTAATCACGCTTTTAAGCGCAAAGCTTCCTTCGATATCCACATATGTAAAGGTAGGTTACCATGGTACATGTACAGCATAGGAATTACGGGGTTCAACTTCCGAAAAATTTTTACAAAGTGCCTTTTTTGGTCCTGGGTACACGTCAAAAACAAGTTTTTTGACGTTTCAGACAATGCTCGTTCGTTCTAAAATAACAAACGTGAAATGAATATCGAGAAAAATTTTTAAAAAATTGAGCAAATAGAATATAGTGTGACAAAAATGTGTGTATGGTGCAAAGCGCCGAAAATTCGATATTTTTGAGCCGAAAACGGACTAAAAACGCTTAAAATGGCACATTTCTTATGACTTTTACCATTTTTTACAAAATATCGACAATTCTGGTGGGGGTCAAAACCTCAGTCTCCCAGAATACGCATGGGTACCACTGCTCGTGATTTGTAAACTAGGTCAC
>JAVLUZ010000740.1:84037-256312 GCA_036768485.1 Mermis nigrescens
GTACAGGTGTACGCATCAAAAACGAAACGGATGGTGAAAAGACAAATCTTGGACCATCGAAAGCAACTGTATGCTTCATCGTCGGAATTGTTTTTGATCCGTGAAAATCTTACAAAATTTTTTTGGATCGTTTTATTCGCGCAAGAGGCACTTTCAGACACGCTGACAAGTTAGGCAAATTTATCCTTTCTAGTTTTAATCGGAAATACAAATACAATACGTTGAAGATCAAGATTTATTCGGCTTTCAAAAAAATTATCAGAAAACCATTAAGCACCTAGAGTAAAACTGCAGGCTCCGCCTACTGAAAATTGCTGTTCAATGAAGTGGCTCAACAACCACTTGATTATCCACATGCTCGTGTAAAAAGTATCTAATGAAGAGGTTAGTATTATACATGGGCAGCATGAAAATTCTGAGGGGTGTAAGATTTTTGAAGGTCAAAAAATGGCCTTAAAAATAGTGGTATGGCGGAAAAACACCATTTTTCAACGTTTCTCATCCAGCACTATCCATTGGCATCAAAAATTGCGAAAAAACGAAAAATTTTCAAAAATTTAATTCTGGGGGAGGGGTATTTTAGTGTCTTAAAGGGGTGCACACCCCCTCACACCCCCCACACCCAGGTGTGGTTAGTATGCACCTACTCGTATATAATTTACAACCACGCGTGGGCGTGGGAGGAAGGTTTGTACACCACAGAAACTAGCCCTCCCATGATAACTGTAACCCCTCCCCCATAATTCTATTTTTAGTGACATTGTTGGCAATTTAAACCATGGTGACCATACTTGGGTTCGGGAGGTATGCACTCCCGGAAACCTAAATACCACCCCCCTAGAAACCAAAATACCCTCCTCAGAATAAAATTTTTGAAATGTTCTGTTTTTTTCGCAATTTTTTGATGCCAATAGATTGTGCTCGATGAGGAACGTTGAAAAAGGTGTTTTTTCGCCATACCACCATTTTTAAGGCCATTTTTTGACCTTTTGAAAAATCTTGCACACCCTCCCACCAAGAGCTTCGGTGCCTCCCACCTATGATAGTGACCTTCAGAATTTTCTTACTGCCCACATATGTTCATGACTCGTAGCTCGCGGCGTGGGAATTCGGGGGAAATTTAGACATCATGGAATCCGACAGATCGAACTGAATTTTTGACGTTTTTCTGAAGCTTGTATCGCCAGCCCGACCCGACTGGCTGCTATTGATAGGTTTATGCTCGTTACCATAGATGTACAGCGGCCGACATCTGGAGAGTCTGATGAGAGCAGAATGGCTATTAAAAATGACACAAACAAAATTCAATTCTGGGTGCTATTAATGTATTGAGGAGGGAGGGCTCCGTCAGATTCTTGTGCACTGCAGACTTCTCCCCCCGCCCACTTCGACTCGTAATTTTTCAGTTTCGGTTGAACAGAAATCCGTAGCATCAGTCCCAAAAAGATTTTATAAAATGCCTTTTTTATTTTTTGGGCTTAAGACACAATTTCTGAGAAGATGTACCCTTGAGTAAACGGGTTATGTTCACACCTGGGCTTGGGAGGGTTTAGGGAGTATGCATGCACCCCCCAGAAACCAAAATACCCCCCCCCAGAAATCAAAATATCCCTCCTCCGCCGATGGATAGTGCTCGATGAGAAACGTCGAAAAAGGGTGTTTTTTCGCCATACCACCATTTCTAAGGCCATTTTTTGACCTACAAAACATCTTGCCTCCCCCAGAATTTTCTTGCTGCCCTCGTAGTAAATCAAAAATTAATCATATCTAAAAAAATATATATGTAGTGCAGTTTTGCGCGCTGAAAACGAATTTGACGTTCATTCTTATTAAAAATTAAAATTTAGTAGCTACATTCCCGAAGTTTCGGCTTTTTTCATTTTTTCTATTTTCACATGCTAGTGCTTTTTTATTTGCCAATTCATCTATTTTTAAACTAATTCAACGATACTTTATAAGACCATTCACTGATGTCAATAGAAGTTAGCAGGATAAAAGGCCGCTAAATTCTCCATAAAAATTATTAAAAATTATTGAAGCTGTGACTGTATTTCGGTTTACAAATAGTGTGAATCAAATACTTTAGTGCTAAAAATATCAATATTTCCATTAGATATTCTGTATCTCAGTCAATATTAGTGAACATGAAACATTTTTGAACTTGCAGCCGCATAAACATGCCGTGTTACCACCAGTGAAAAATAAGGAATTTTATTAGCACTACAATACAACAATTATAAACACTTTGCGTTTGTTGTAAGTACATATCAGAGCCCTGCGCGGCCCGCGCGGGCTTTTTGCGGGGCGGGTCACACGGCTGGCGGGGCGGGCTTTATTTTCTAAAAATTTTGGCGGGGCGGGGCGGGCGGGCCTTTCTTTTTTTTAAATTTTTGTTGTGCAAAAGGATCCGTGCGCGAAATTGATTTCCATGCACAAGGTTTCGCGAAATAGACTATAGTTCAAGTAATGCTCCGCTGCTCATCCTTTGAATAAATACTTAATGAAATATAACACATGGGGGCTGTTAAAATAATACAAATTGAAATAATCCAGCTTCACCATGCATAAGCTTACATATATACAGTGTTTCAAAAAAACGAAACCCATATTTGACCTTGTAACTTCCCAACGGCTCGCTCAATTTCAATGCAAACTGTTTTAAACGATAGACTAAAACCTTCGTAAGAAACTTGCTAAGTTTCGTATCCGTACTCTGTTCTTGTGCAACGCGCAATTGTGTAAAAGTCGTTTTTTTCATTAAATACAATGTGTTTAGAAATAAATCATGTGTTTGCAACGTTGTAGCTTTTAATCGAGTAAACAATTTAGAAATACGGTCTGCTCTATTCAGAAGCCTGTTTGTCTAGCTAGTTAGCCTGCAAATTTTCGTACTATTTTGCTACTTGGTTCGAGAGTTATTGAGCTTTCGCCAAATGTCATTTCTTAGGTCATTCACAAGCGCAAGCAACTCGCAGCTTATTTTGTCATTGCTGGCTCAATCGCCGAGGAAGTGACCTTAGGCAAAAGCTCAATAGCTCTTGAACCAACAAACAAAATCAAACAAAATAACTAAAATTTAGAGGCAACTAGCTAGATAAATGAGCTTTTGATTGAAGCAAAAAACTACAACGTCGCAAACACATATTCATTTCTTACGACACATTGTATTTAATGAAAAAAACGACTTTTACCCAAATGCGCGTTGTACAAGAACAAATAAAGCTGCGAAAATGAAACTCTGCAAGATCATTATGAAGGCTTTTATCTATTGATTAAAGCAAGTTGCATTCGAATTGAGCGATTCTGTCTCGAAGTTACAAGGTCTGATATGGGTTTCGTTTTTTTTGAAAAACCCTGCATATATAGGTAGGCAGGCACCTACATACACACGTGGGCGTGGTTTTGGGGCATGCACCCCCCAGAAGTTGAAATACCCCCATGAATCAAAATACCCCCCCCAGAAATTTTTTTTTGCTTTTTCAGCAATTTTTTGATGCCATTGGATAGTGCTTGATGAGAAAAGTCGAAAAATTGTGTTTTTTTGCCATACGACCACTTTTAAGACCATTTTTTGACCTTTTAAAAGTTTCTTCACCCCCCCCCTAGAATTTCGGTGCTGCCCACCTATGCCAACATATATGTAGGTACACACTACGTCCTTACATAAGGTAGACTATCATCTATAGGATTTGAGTAATGGCGAGCATTGGGATCTGGGTTGTCCTCTGGGATCCAGCAGACCTCCAAAATTGATTTTGTTGTGCTAGTTTTGGCGATTTCGCCCCAAATTTGAGCAATCAGCAGTGCAAGATTATGCCTTTTGCAGCTTACCTACATACCTAACTACACCTATCAAAGTAACATCATTGTTGTTCCAATAAAGTTTATTGCTGTAAGACATTAGCTCTTATTCAATTTACAAAATTGCATTGCACTCATTTACATTTAAGATCTTGTATCACTCATTGTCCGGTTCTTTATCTTCTTGCATTCTGGCTCCTTTTCGACCAGAAATGGATACATAGAGTATACATGGAAAAATTTTGCGTGGCGGGGGCGGGCCCAATTTTTGTAACATTACTGGCGGGGCGGGTCTAAGGAGCTGCGGGGCGGGGCGGGCTTTTATTTCTTTCTTTGGCGGGGCGGTGCGGGTCAAAAAAATTTCGGCCCGCGCAGGGCTCTGGTACATATGTATATGCACACATGAGAAGACACTTCACACTATACCATTTACTCTGTACATATGTCACATATAGATTTGGGCAGAATGCATATTTTTTCATTTTTGTCGAATGCTAAAATGAATTGGGCCACAAAATTTCAAATTTTTGGTTTTTATCATTTTGACGTTTTACATGCCGCTGTTTTCCTATTTACAAATTTTAAAATTAATTTTTTAGCGATGCTAATAAGACTTTTGATGATAAAAGACCACTTACGTGTTAAAATATAGACGCTCTGATTATATTTTGGTCAATACAGAAGTGTAAAATCTATGTTCTATTCTAGCGCAAAGATTTTGAAATTCGGCATTAAAAGACCCTTTTTCTCGGTCAGTATGTGTGGGAAGCAAGAGTCTATCCATTGCTCGTGCTCGAGCCTGCCCTGTCACCACACCTGGGCGTGGGGGGGGGTATGAACCCCCAGAAAACCAAAATACTCCCCCCAGAAATCAAAATATCCCCCCCCAGAATTCAATTTTTGAAAATTTTTTTCGTTTTTTTCGCCATTTTTTGATGCCAATGGATAGTGCTTGATGAGAAACGTCGAAAAATGGTGTTTTTATCGCCATACCACCATTTTAAGGCCATTTTTCGACCTTCACGAAAAATCTGCACCCCCCAGAATTTTCTTGCTGCCCACGTATGCCTGTCACCATAGGTAGGCGGCACCAAAAAGTCTGAGGGGGGTGGGTGTGCAAGATTGTTTCAAAGGTCAAAAAATGGCCTTAAAAATGGTGGTATGACGTAAAACACCATTTTTTAGCATTTCTCATTGAGCACTATCAAATTGCAACAAAAACAAGAAAAATTTCAAAAATTGGATTCTGAGGGGGTATTTCGGTTTCTGAGGGAAGGGTCCATACCCCACGCTCAGTTATGGATGGGGTGAAATTTAAAAGTGCCTTTTCTGGGATCAAAAATCGTGGATATGCGACAAAAACATCGTCTTTTGTCGTTGTTGACCATGCTTTCTAAATCATAAAAACATGGAACAATTCACAATTCCAGAAAATTAAAGAAAAAATTCGATCAAATTAAAAATACAATTTAAAAATTAGTACATGGCGCGGCGCGAAGCGCCGAACGTCTGACTTTTGAGGAAATAGCTACAAACACGTAAATCATTACCTCTTCTATGAATTTTTCCAAGTTTTTAGAAAATCGCGAATTCGTTTGGGGGGATTGAAAGATATCTGTGGAAGGGGGTGAAAACTTTTCTGGGGAAAGGCCCTCAATATCATGATATGTATTGTTGCCGCGCTCTTCACTGTCGTACAGTGTTTCGCATAAATCATATGTATAGAATCCTAGCTTTTTCTATCAGCCTAGCTTAAATAACTTTGTGCATATTTCATGACAGCAAACAAGCCGGCAAATTATGACATCAGATTAATACAGTATTCGTAAGTGGCCAGTTTGTCGTCCTTTTGAAGCAAATTCGCAAACTCGAGTGAAGCACACAATTTGTAAACTTTTTAAAATCATAGATGATCGAGCCTGTCTCAAAAGCTGCTGAACTCAGTTCCGCTCAAAATGTTATGACCTCAAAGGCAAAGCAAATAATTCAGTAGAGTTCCTTTCTGCTAGAAATATGCAAAAAATGTACATTTTATTTAACAGAGACTATGTTTATGTGCTAGTTTTTTAAGGTTTTGAAAGATATTTAGAAAATTTGTGCAGCGATGTTTAAACGCAGCAAAATTCTAATCGAAATCAATGCGGACTCTTCTCATCTCTATGTGCATGCGCAGTGTGAACCAAAATTTTGCACGCGCTTCTCCGAATGTAAACAACCTATTGTCATAAAATCATATCACCTGATATATTTAGCACTAATTAACAGATGCAAGGAATTCAAAAGCACATAAATAACGGCAAAAATATACCTACAGTAAATCACGTGCAAGACGGAAAAGAGCGAAAAATTACAACACTGCTTCTTATTACCAAGTCGACGCAATAAAATCAATTAAACATCGAAGCAGATTTTTCAAATTTTTCATATTTAATTTTTTCATGTTTCTTCTTTCAAGTTGTACTGTAACAGTGCTACACATACCAAAAACCCGGACAACGAGCAAGGAAACATTTAGTTCACACTACCCGCATGTTAGCGAAAAGTGATTGAATTTCCATACGAAATGTTCAAGCGTAATACATGCAGCAGAAGAAATATTTTTTTCAAGATAGTGTAAAGTTACCATTTAAAAAAATGAAGAAATTCGGAGAAAATGCCTTAAAAAACGAACAATGGCTGTGATAATAATGCATATATTTAAATGAACGTGTGATCACATCTGTCGCAATTTAGCCAGGCGTTGCGTCAACTCGTCCTAAAAATTTGAGTTTACACTAATCAAACGTGGTTTACACATCAGGACACCTGACTAAGTCAATTGAACAGGTTGCAGCTTGATAATTCATTGATTTTTATCTATAACCATGTTTTCTCACGATCATTGAAACAGAAATAAATTTGAATGTAAACAAGTACTTTTTAGCGAGCATTAAGCGTGTTTACACTACCTTCCAAATCAGCTCACCGATAAGTTTAGCTGAAGTTCCCGCTGATTTACAGTAAAAAGAATTAGGTCGAATTGTAAGTTGCGGTATTAAGACAAGATGAACTTGATTTACATTTAAAATTTTAATTTCCGAGATGAAGATCCAAAAAATGGGACAAAATTTTTATTCTATCAAAAGTAGCTACAGTATACCTGTTCTTGGGACGCTTGCGTTGATGCTCCAA
The DNA here is from genome assembly GCA_036768485.1 of Mermis nigrescens. NCBI lineage: Eukaryota > Metazoa > Nematoda > Enoplea > Mermithida > Mermithidae > Mermis > Mermis nigrescens. The sequence continues at coordinate 91,010 of JAVLUZ010000740.1, forward strand.
TGGCCGTTGTTTGACCAGACGGCAATTCCATATTCAGTTCGAGACTGTTGAATGAAATTATTCGAATAACATAAATATCAGTTGAACAATTGCTAAATTATTTATTTTATGTAATTTAATTATCTGATTTTAACAATTATTATTAATTTATTTTAATTACTTACTTATCTAACAATCTAATGATAAATGTTTCATCCCGATTACATGAGAGAATTTGGTCAAAACTACACATAATTAAGAGTACAACGTATATCCTTTTGATTTTTTGCCCAAAACTCGGCGGTTGGAATCGAAATCGAGGAGGGGCTGACTTAAGGACCATAGGTGGGCGCTATCAAAGTTCTGGGGGTGCAAGATTTTTTTCAAAGGTAAAAAATGGTGGTATGGGGAAAACCACCATTTTCCAACGTTTCCAATCGAGCACTAACCATTGACATCAAAAAATTGCTAAAAAAACAAAAAGAATTCTTAAGAGGTATTTTGGTTTCTGGGGGAGGTGCATACTCCCACGCCCAGGTATGTTAAGGACCCCTTCATCTCTGTTAAACATATGTGCAAAGAGTTAACCATTTTCCGGCGTTCATGAACACAATATTTCCACCCAGACAATGAGAACAAAAAATTTCAATAAAAAATTAATAAAATAAAAAAAACAGTGAAAATGGCTGTTCTGGCATTTTGGTCTCAAAACATGGCTAAAGACACCTAAATCAGGTCGCATTCTAAGATTTTCTTCGATAATCACGAATTCTTAAGCAGAGGGGGCATGACGAAAACAATTCAGCGGGTTAGGGCGAAAGGGACTCTTTGAATACGTCGAAAAACAAGTTTTTTTGTGACGTTTACCATTTATTTTCAATTAAAAAAGGAGATTTTCAAAAAAACTTTTTAGGGCTAACCCATAAATGATCTAACGGGCTGTAGGCATAGGTGGACGGCACCCAAATTCTGAGGGAGGGGTGCAAGATTTTTCAAAGATCAAAAATGGCCTTAAAAATTGTGGTATGGCGAAAAAACACCATTTTTCAACATCTTCTCATGCGAGCACTATCCATTGACATCAAAAAATTGCGAACAAAAACTAAAAAATCATTTAAAAATTGATTTCTGACTGATAAATGGGCAGCACCAAAATTCTGGAAGGATGGAGGGGGGGGGGGAGGGTGAAAAAATATTCAGAGGTCATAAAAATGGTCTTAAAAGTGGTCGTATGGCGAAAAAAACCATTTTTCGATGTTTCTCATCGAGCACTATCCAATGGCATCAGAAAATCGTTAAAAAAGCAAAAAAAAATTCAAAATTTGAATTCTGGGGAGGGTTTTTTCAACTTCTGGAGAGGGGCATACCCCCCACGCCCATGTGTGGTCTGTGGGATTTTGACTTCGGCAGAAATGTGCGATTTATAAAAATTTTTCAAAGAATATTGAGTCGTGAGCACGTTTTTTCGTATTCGGCAAAGATTATTCCCGATGTACAAAGACTTTTCAGGACCGTCTTTGTATGTGTACAAAGATTTTTGGAAAGACAAAACTGTAACAAGGCGTGAAATATTCTAAAATTTTTCGACGCTCAACGCCGAAATGAGTAATTGCCAGCCTTATATATCTATCTAATGGCAGAATTTGCATTTAGACTGAAAAAATGTCACAAGCGCCGTTTTGAGACAATTTTTAGTAATTTTTGGCGTCGAAAGCCAGAAATTAGCTAAAATACACTACCAAAGGTCGGAAAACCCTGTTTTACCGCAATTAAAATCGCTACTGTACCATATTATAGTGAACAAAAATTTGCAAATACAAAATGTACAGACTTTCGAGGACCATCTTCCTACATGTACAAAGGGACCTTGAACAAAAAAAAAACACTAGTCGTAAGCATACGTGGGCGGCACCAAAATTCTGGGAGGAAGGGGGGTGCAAGATTTTTCAAAGGTCAAAAAATGGCCTTAAGGACGGTGGTATGGAGAAATAAACACAATTTTTCAACGTTTCTCATCGAGCACTATCCATTGGCATCAAAAAAATTGCGAAAGAAAAAATTTAAAAAAATGGAATCCTGGGAGGGTATTTTGGTTTCTTGAGTTGAGGGGTGGGGGTGCATACCCCCTACGCCCCACGCCTATGTGTGGCCGTTAGCGTATTCAGCTATCTTTTTGTCGAAAGGTCAAGTTTTGGGCGTTCCGTGCCATTTACTCATTTTTTATACATTGCGCTCAATTTACTCGAATTATTTTGATATTTTTAAATGTTTTTCTTGATCTTACGGTCTAGAATAGAGATGTGCCGGGGCCTGGCCTCAGCCGGGGCCTGTACAAAACATATACCCTATACTTACTAAGCTATACCAAGCATCCACATTATTTCTATACTGACCTAACATCTTAGTATTACTATTGTAAGTAATTACAGATTGCTTTAATGAATTAAAGACTTAAAAATAAGCAGATAAAAGGAAATAAACAAAAAATTAATAAATAATTGTGAATATAGCTGTTAGGCATAGAAAACAATAAGCTAAGCTGAACAGAATATGACTGTTCTATAGTATTTATGCTGATTCGATGAAAGAAATAGACGAGCAAAACAGTACAATACAAAAGATTACGATTACATTACATTGCACGAGAAATAAGTAACCCAGAGATTAACTACACGCTTGAAAAACTTATCTCTAGAATATCAACAAAATCATAGGGGCGAAAAATGCTTGTACGACGAAAAATCATTTACCAAGATTAGGGAACGTGCATAATCAAATTAAAATAATATTTAAAAAATTAATTGAAAACCACACAAAAATGAAGACATTTGCTCTATTATTTGGCGCACAGCGCCCGAAATTAGTGAAAAATCGCATATATTAAAGCAAACGGATTCTATCCGGATGATAAAATAAGTTGCCGTACCCTAGCATTTTTTAAGGTACATAAGTACATAGATCGATTTATAAAACAATTTTACAGACACTGGTGAAAGTCCCTTGCATTTTAAACTTTATTGTCTAAGAATTATCGGTCAAAAGTGCTTATTTTCGCAATAAAAATTGTTAATTGAGCTAAGCTATTCAAGAATGTATCGAATTACTTCAATGCTCACTCAAATCTTGATTATTAGATCACCTGAAGCAAAACACAACAGTAGCCTAAGCTTAACTTCAACGAAATTTTGCTTATTTTTGCGAATAAATAAATATTATGTTGCGTAATTCGGCAAAAAAGATTAATTTTGTTCGATTTTCATTAATTTTTCATCGTTTTTACAGGCCCCGGCCCCGGGGCCGGGGCCTGGCACATCTCTAGTCTAGAAATATAGAACAGAGGCAGAAACGCCGAAAAACGACGTTCCGGACGCGCGTCCACCGGTTTTAAGCCCAGAAGGGCACCTGAAAAACTTTTCCAATACCGCCCCCCGAATTCCCATGCTGTGCATGCATGAACATACCCAGCTTCGTCGGCCACTTGTTTCATCAACTGATCGACCTGAGCCTGCGGCGCATTCAGGGTGGTCGTGGCCGACATGGCATTCTCCATACTAGCCGATTGGACGTCCAAATTTTCAAACTCACGTTCGAATTTGTCCATTAATTGCGAAATCTACATAAGTAAATATTTATCGATCGATTTTCCTAAAATTTTAAATTTTGAGTTTTCTCCGAAAAATTTTTTTGGCTCACTTTTTCTAGGTTCATCGATTTCATCGCGGCGTCCATGGCGCGAACAACTCCACCCATAGCCTGCGTCACCTGTGCGTTTAAAATAGAAACGTTGCAGTATTTTCGGCAGTAAAAACCGAGTAACAATTTAGCACGTGAAGAAAAATAAAACATGAAAATATAATTAAATTTATTAAAAATTTTGAAATAGCAGAGCGCAGGGATTTTACCCGTATATACGTGTTGAAGGAGGGGAAGGATGGGGAGGGACCCCCATGTAAAATGGACCGTTCCCCCATCCCCTAAAAAGCCAGAAAATTTTCACCTCTGATTTTGGAAAAAAAATAAAAAAATAAAATTTTGGCCATTTTTTGGCTTTTTTGCTGTTTTCGGCCAAAAATTGGATGTCATTAACCCCCACCACCGCCCCACCACCACCACTGAAAATAGCCGGGAACCCCGACCCGATATTTCGAGCCATTACAAGCATGCACGTAGCTGGCCGTCCTACTTGGGGGGCACACCAATTTTAAGGGGGACTAAGCCCAAAAATAGCACAAAACAACGTTTAAGAAGTCCTATTTTTCTTATTTTTCTGAATTTTGGGGGTCCGAACCACACATGGGCGTGGGGGGTATGCACCCCCAGAAGTTGAAATACCCCCCAGAAATCAAAATACCCCCCAGAATTAAAATTTTGAATTTTTTTTGCTTTTTCAGCGATTTTTTGATGCCATTCGATAGTGCTCGATGAGAAACGTCGAAAAATGGTGTTTTTTTCGCCACGCGACCACTTTTAAGACTATTATTTTACCTTTGAAAATTTCCTCAACCCCCCCCCAGAATTTTGGTGCTGCCCACCTATGGACTGAACCCCCCATTCCCCCAGAGATACGTGCCTGGTTACATGTATGATTTATGTTTAACAGAGGGATTGGGGATTCCACACCCAAAAAGAATCGTTTCTTATCCCCAAAATCAGGAAATTCAAGGTTCCCTCCTAGCAGGGGCAAGTTTAGGGGGGCGAAGGGGGGGGGCGGCCGCAACCCCATTGGCCCAAAATAGTGCGCAGAATTACGCATTTTTTAACGATTTTCGGGTTAAAACGGTTAATTTTTCCGCCCAAGTCAGAGTTCCGCCCCCCCCTTAGGAAAATCCTGGATCCGCCACTGCTTCCTATGGGCGGTTGGCTCAGAATATTTGGCGAAATAAAGAATAAATATGTAATTTGCACTGATTTGTATCCGTCGGTGATCATCATTCCTCAAAATTGTTCATATGACCTGTGGCGAACCGGAAGCCATTTTTTTGCTCTTAGAATAGGTTTAAAAACAATTTCAAGAACTACTTCAGCAAAGATTTCTTTTATTTTTCAAACGCTATAAGAATGCATAAAATCGAGCAGTAAATCAAGCTTTTAAATGTCCTTCCACCGAAATTTCACGGGGTTTGCCAATTATCGCTAAAGTCGAAGAAATTTAATGATTGATTCGCACAAAATTGTCAAAAATCTCAAAATTTTTTTTCACAAAAGAGTTGCACCAAAAGTAACTTTAAATGAATATAGACACTGAAAAACGCTGAAAAAAGCTAATTCGCGAGCAAATGACAAATTTTTGGACCCATTTTTCACCGTTTTTTTTTGTAAATTCGGACTACCGCCTCCCTCCTTAGCAAAATCCTAGCTATCCGACACTGCCCGATCCGATTTTTGGCGACAATTTGTTTCACGTAGGGTTTTCACCACATATGGGCGGGGGGGGGGGTTTGGGGGGTATGCATCCCCCAGGAGTTGAAATAACCCCCCCCCCGAAATCGAAATACCCCACCCCCCAGAATTCAAATTTTGAAAATGTTTTTTGCTCTTTTACCGAGTTTTTCATGCCATTGGATAATGCTCGATGAGAAACGTCGAAAAATGGTGTTTTTTCGCCATACGACCACTTTTAAGACCATTTTTTGACCTTTGAAAATTTTTTCACCCCCCCGGAATTTTGGTGCTGCCCACCTATGGTTTTCACCGATAATGAAGCTCATTCAAACATAATTCTGTCATTATAATTGTGCAGTACCGTAGTGAACATACGTAGTTTTGGCAGGGAAAGGGGTGATTTACCTGCCTTAGAAAGGCTACTAACTAACCCCCTCGATAAATCGCTGCTAACCCTCCAGCAATGTCGATTTTTGGTAAACATTGTCTTATAAAGCGTTTTTAGCTCATTTTTGGATCAAAAGTCACAAAATTCCAGCGCTTCGCGCTACATATACACATTCTTTGACTAGATTTAGCCCAATTCACGTGTACAATCGCTTTTTAGCCCGAAAAAGACACTTCCTAAAAAATTTATCCGGGCTGACCCCCGAATTAACATGCCGTACAACGTACGGTAATGACCTAGAGTACACAAGGTATACTGCCTATCCTTCAACACAGGACTATGCTTCAACATAGCCTATGCTTAAGCATAGGCTATACTTTGTATTGCTACCCAGGGAGACCCGGTTAACTACTCTCAGTAATGTTATGACCTTTGCACACCGAATTTCATTTTTGGAAATTTATTAAAATTCGTTTTAATAAAACAATTTATTTTTAAAAATTTTTTCTATACTTTTTTAGTCGTGACCGCGGTTTGAACGCGCGCTGCAACGGCATCTATGCGAGAACTCATTCGCATGTAATTCAACGACTCGTTCTTTTTCCTAATTGCGTTTTCGGCGTGAATTCGCGCCCCTTCAGCGTTTCCCTTCTGAATAGCTTGCAAATCCGGCAAAAAATACTGAAAGTTAAAAACATTCCAGAATTAACATACATAATGAATATAAACGTAGAATTTGAAAGCCGTAAACTTTATGCTGCTAGGACATTTTGGCGCGTAATTTTGGAAAGAACTGATTTGGTGTAATAAATAATAATAAAAATTATAAATAGCTGATGTATTTATTAATTAAATAATTATTTAACTATTAATAAATAATAAATAAAAACAATTATAAATAATTGACGTCAGCAAAAATAATACGTATTCAATTTTCCGATTGACACTTAATATAATAACTGATGCGATTACTTGAAAAAAATCATTCTTTCTAAGCATTAGAGAAAAAGTTGATAAGCATAACTGGTAATTTATAATTAATTATAAAAATAAGTAATTACTTCGACTAAACATAATCACAAAATTACAATTGATTAATTAGTAAAAATTAATTGCTAAAATATTGGCTATTAAGATTTCAGAGTATAGATCCGTATTGAAAAAAAATTCATACATTAGTTTTTTAGATAAGTTTTCAGTAAATTTTCAAATTTAATTAACGCGCTTTAATAAGTAAATTATAACAGATTATCTATTGAGTTAATCAATAAACTGAAAAAAATTTATTTCAATTTATTTTAATAAATTTTGTAAGTGTATTAGAATAGACAGTCAATAAAATAATCGATAGTGTAGCAAGTAAACGTATTATTTATGTACTTGCTTAAGTTTTAATTTTTCCGCCTTCTCATCCTTCTCGCATTTCTTGGAATTGCGAATTAAATCTTTAGCGGCGAATTTCAAATTGAACAAGTGATCTGAGAAATTAAGTTCCAGAGCAAACATGAGCAGCACTGAAATTCCATGGGTCTGGACCATAGGTGGGCGGCACCAAAGCTCTGAGGGATTGTGCAGGATTTATTCAAAGGTCAAAAAATTGCCTCAAAAATGGTGATATGGCAAAAAACACAATTTTTCGAAGTTTCTGATCAAGCACTATCCATTAACATCAAAGAATTGCGAAAAATAACAAAAAATGTCAAAAATTAAATTCTGGGGTAGGGATGTATTTTGGTTTCTGCTGCGGAGAGCATTCCCCCCGAACCCCCTCCACGCCCACGTACGGTCTGCACGTCCGAAGAATGTTGAAAATATTGATGGTATGCATAAACGTAACTGCTTGAAATTTAGGGTAGGAGTTCCCTGCCATTTGACGCGGAGGGATAGGAAATGGGGGGGGCGTAATGACCTCCTCTGGCCAAAAACGACCAAAACAAAACCTAAAAACAGCTGAAAAATTCAGTTTTCCCCAAAAAATCGGAGGGGACGGTCAAAATTTTACTGGCTTTCGGGGACGAGGACAAGCAATGCTAGGTTTTTGCGATAAACACGCAAAATTAGTGCAAAAATCGACACAAAGCACCTACAAATATACCAAAAATCATGTAAGCACTAAATTCTTGTTCTGTACTTAAATTATTCTTCTGGCGTTAAAAGAAGGCTTTAAAGCGCCAAGAAAGTGAGTAAATGTCATTAATGAGTGTTATCCGGCGCGAAGCGCCAAGATCCTTGGCGAATCATGATAAAAATTGGCTAAAACAATCTTAAAGATACATATTTCCTATTCTCTATTGAGTCTACATGCATTCTTTTGACGATAGAGGGGGCGACCGCCCCTCGCCACCTCTGAATCCGCCCTTGAGCTCTATATGTGTTTAAGAGTCGTACTAAAAGATGCAATTTTTATAAATTAAATTACGAGGCTACGAAACACGCACCGGCGTGATGTTGAAGAGTTTAGAAGCCGCCAGAATCCCGAACAAACCAAACTTAAATTTATTCGTTCATGTTTTGCGATTTTTTATGTTTCTAGCAAAAACTCAATGAGATGCCTACGCCCAACAATTAGGTTCATCGCACCTGAGAAAAAGTTTTCAACGCGTCTGAAAATTTGTTTCCCGACTACCTGTCCCATGTATTGTCGGACGAAACACTCTCCTATGCTTATGCGTATAAGCAAGTCTTGAAAAAAATCAAAAATATGAGGAAAGGAGAAATTCTGGTTGCCGGGCATGGGATTCCGTCAGAAATGCGTGAAAATCAGTTTAGGAAATTTGTTTCCAAAACCCGCAAAAAAGGTAAAAAGAGAGAGCAAAAGAATTTTAAGAAAATCCGTCCAATATTAAGGGAGCTATGAGGCTTTAAAGTTCACAATTTGATAGTGTTTAGGCAGTTTGGCATTTGTCCTGCAAGCTGGTTTTCTCTTTATTTTTTCTTAGGCTTTACGCTCAGTTTTAGATAAAAATAGATGTTAGGCTGCTTTATGTCAGTATTACCCCATCTTGACCCGACAAATAGGTGCATGGGCCGATTTTTACGCGTTTGAACAAAAATTTGTAAAAATTTGCATATTACGTTTGAAAAACGATTTTTAAGAAAAACGATTAGCACATTTGTCCTCAGCACATCAGGAAAACACAAAAAATGATCTTTTAGTGAAAAACTACAAAAAATATGACTTTCGTGAGCGCTAATTCACAAAAAAGCACGAATTTTGCGGTAAAACTCCGAATATTTCGTGAAACAATAAATACTTTTCAATTAGACTTGTTTTCCACAACTTTATTTTTACGATTTCAGCAGGTTTTGTAACTCATTTATACGGATTTCGGACGGAACCCAAATCTGCGTTTACCACGAAATATTGGCTTTTAAGAAGGAGCTGGGAAAATTTTCCGTTTCAAGATCACAAAATGATTATAAATTGAATTCTTATTCAAATATAAGAAATGAGTGGCACTTACTATGAAACAGAAAAATATAGAGTTAGATACTCATCTATTGAACCACGAATATTTTTTAACAAATTACATTATTAAAAAAAATAATTTAACACTTATTATTTCTCGCTATCATCTCAAGATTATTTAAAACAGAGGCATATTCATAGGAAGGGGCATGGGTGCTGAGGAGAGTATTGCCAAATCCATGTTATAAGGCACCCAACTAAAGAGTCCAGAATTCAGAAAACATTCCTAAATATAAACATAGCCTGTAGGCAGGGCCGTATTTAGGGGGCGGCGGTAGAGGGGCGGCAGCTCCCTCCTCTTGGTCGGAAAAAATTCTGAAAGGCAAGATAATGCAAGGAAAGATGGAAAAATCAGATGTATTTGTCATAAAATCTTCAAATTTTTGGCGCTACCAGGCGAATGTGAAATATTTTCTATAATTTAGGCTCAAGCGTGACAAAAAAGTGACACTTTTTATATATTTTTTTCAGCGAACAAAATTTTTGCATGAAACTTTGAATTCTATAATCTTAATGGGTATAGAATATCGAGAGATGTTGAAAAATGCAGTTTTCGCGGGTTATTCCAGCGAATTTTCCGAAATATAGACCAATTTATCTTAGGATCGCTCCCTCCTTGGCCCGATCCTGAATACGGGCCTTCCTGTAGGCACATTTAGTAGTAAATTCGGAACAAAAATTGAAAATCAATTCAAAATTTACATTTAAGCTTTTCTTTGCAACATCAATTTCAAGAAAACATGATGTGTATAGATTTACATAATAATGATTCACTCAATTTATTACGAAGGTTTTCAAAGAAATTTTCTAAACAAATTGAAAAATATCACGCATCAACTCTTACTTTCCATTACGAATCAGTTCATAATGCAGTTTATGCTCGCCGCCAGTGATCAAGCAAATCGTAAATTAAGATTATAAACAGAAGACTTTTGACATAAAACTAAGTCAACATTTTCAAGCACTAGTAGATTCCTGAAACATAAAATTTCATAATTCAGTTCTAACCACACGGGAGCGTACGTGGAGGGGGTATGTACCCCCACCAGAAGGTCAGATAATCCCCAGAAACCAAAAAAATAAAAAATTTTCAACGCTTTGCGCCAAATTCTATAACTATGTTTAGAGTCTATTCATTCCAAAGCGTACCCTTTAAACACCCATTTTTAGTCTTCATACAAACCAAAGCGTATTTAGCCCCAAAGGGATGATTTCCATTAAATTCTTACCGTATTGAAGATATACGGGTAGCAAAATTTGCAAACCAAAATTAATCCTTTGGTCCTCCTTGTTTTAATAAAATTTTGGTCGTGCCCCCACCCTAACCCCGAAACGAAATCCTGGATACGGGCCTATAAGCAATCGTATTGCTGTTCTTGAACATGCCGAAATTTCCCCTGGGGGATTCCCTCAATTATGCGCCATTGGCTAGGCCAGCATGCATCTCGATATTTTAGTTCACAAAACCACAGGTCTCTTATAATAATAATATATTTATTTATTAGCCGATTACTACCATAGAAAATGCAATAAAAATTACACGAAACAAGGATTTAACGAAAGATAAATATCGAAAGAACAAAAGAAAGTTTAGCACTATCCATTGGCATCAAAAAATTGCGGAAAAAACGAAAAAATTTTTAAAAATCGAATTCTGGGGGAGTATTTTGATTTCTGGGGCGGGGGTATTTGGTTTCTGGGGTGCATACCCCCCAAACCCCCCACGCCCAGGTGTGATTGTAATGGCTGAGACGTAAGGGCGGATCGCGCTCACGTATATACGCCTCTTTAGGAACTCATCTAAACAAAGTTTGGAAATCGAACCCTTAAACCTTTAATTCTAAGTCCAACGTGTCATCTAACTCGGCAATGCTGGTTTGGAGCCTTTATCATATTCGGGATATTGATCGCATCGGAAGACTTCAGCGCAGGTTTAAGCGAAGTATTTTCGGCTTTAACAGTGGTTCGGTCAGTCAAATGAATCTATTGAAACAATCCGAGCACTGCCTTATTTGTTTTCGACTTGACTTAAATCGAACCTATTGCTGACGTTATATATGTTGTCAAGTGTGTCGTCTAAACTTTCATCGACTTTTCTATCCTAGTTACATCTTTATCGTATTTGTGTATTTTTCGCGGATATTGCGATAAATTATTTGATAGATCGATTGATTCTGCAGATGACAAATTCTTAACGCGTTTGGTAGTGAAGCAGGCAGATTGGGAGTTAAATAAATACTTCTATACAAAAACAGCTTCAAGTGGTGTAAAAGCATGGCGTTGGTCGCTTGGATACCTATACTCTAGCATAGCATGGCTACATCTTGGATTTCAGTCGGAGGAGTAAAATGAAGGATTGATTTTTGGGGGCTACTAGCGGCATTGATGTAGCTGGTTTACATATGTATTAAGATAGTCACCTTATAAGTACGTGTACAGCACGTAGTGTCCGGTGAAAGATGCCACCTAACTAGTTCGATTTAGGTCAAGTCGAAAACAAATAAGGCAGTGCTCGGATTGTTTATGTAGATTCATATGACAGACCAAAATGTTGGTGCCAGTTAAAAATAAGCTTAAATAATGAGATGCAACTCGCATCAGTCGCTTCGCTCGCTCCGCTCGTGGGATGCCATTATTCAGGGTTATTTTAAACGCTGGCACCAACATTTTCCTCAGTCCATGATACTAAGCCTAGGCCTAATAAGCTGGTAAACCAATGCAAAAAATTAAGAATACCAAGAATACCTTGCGTTTTCAATCGAAATAAATAAGCGATAGTCGATTGAACTGAACTGAACTGAAACAATTTATTACTGAACTTTGGATTTTGGTTCTGGACTTTGGATCAACAGTTCCATGGTTCGAATCCGACTGCCAGCAACTGTCTCTCGTTTCCCCAGATGCTACCGACTGCGCACACACGCCCTTATAATATTTCTTTGTTAATACAGATGTGAACCAGCTACACGAATGCCGCCATTAGCCCAAAACTGGTATTTCAAAGTGTGTTATCCTCATCCTTTGGTTAGGCTTAGACCATCTGGAGCATAAGAAATAATTTTTCGGGGGAATGGTCATGGCTTCTATTTTGTGGACGGCCTAAAGCCATAGGTGCACAAGGTCAGGGTCGGCAGGGGGTGAAATGCCAAAAATTTAAAACAGTAAATTTAACGTTCACGATTTTTTGCTGTTTTAATGATCAAAATGGTCAAAATAGCCTATAAAACGTTTTTACGTGTTAATAACACATTTTAAAAGCATTTTTAGTCCATTTTGACTGCATTATATTTAAAAGCATTTTTAGTCCATTTTGACTGCATTATATCACTTTTAACACTAAAAAATGCAAAATTTATTAATTTTGGGCGCTTGGCGCGAAGCGCCGGGAAAATTTTGACATTTTTACTGATTTTGATGTCAAAAATGATGCAGAACAAGACCTGCTTGCTCAAAATCGCCGGACAGTACCGGTCTAGCTGACCCCTCAGGGGGTAATACCCCCCTCACTCCCTATGTGCATGTGTGCCTAAAGCCTAAGCTAGAGATAACGATAACACCGCAAAATACCAGCCTCATTGGAAAATTATCCAAGGCAAGACACAGGGTTGGCAACGCTGGGTTTTTTGAACTTGGGTTTTTCGGGTTTTTTGTGGTTTTTTTGGTGCAGAAAATCGTTGGGTTTTGGGTTTTTTGGGTTTTTTATCCACAGGTTAGGAATTTATTTGTAATGGAATTAAATAATGTGTATTGTCAATGTTTTTTGTATCATTGTTGTTCATTTTACAATTGCTTGCGATGCACGAGGTTAAGTGTCCATCCATTCTCATCCTCTCCTCCTTCCTGTTGCTGTTTTTCTCCTATAGTATATACTTTTCAAATGAGAAAAGCCGCCCAATCAAGGCTATGTGGCAATGTGGCATGGATTTTTCTACTAATATGGCAAATTTTTTTGTTTTTTTTTTGAAGCAGAGCAGAATTTATGGAAAAATTTCAATATTATGCATTTGAAAATTGCTCTCATCAATTTTTCATTCTATTCACACAGCATGGATTGTGCTTGTGAATGACCAATTTTGTTGTTGAATTTTGTGTATTAGCTGAATAAAGTTGTTGTTTACTTGTTTTGTTTTGTGTCTTGAAGCTGTTGAAGTATTCTCAGCTACTATCTATAGCTCGAGCTCGAATTTTTATGAAAAAACCCATAAAAAACCCACAAAAAACCCATAATTCGATATTTTCAAATCTGGGTTTTTTCCATCCCTGGCAAGACATCACTGTTTAAGAACGTTACCTATCTGTTAATGAAATCAGCGCATGCGAAAAGCTAGGAAAAGCATAAAATAGCTACAACTGCAAGTGCGGGACGAAATGCGTGTAATTTCTAGATTTGAACAGCAAAGATAGATGTCTGTCAACTCAAACGTAGGAATCAGTGTTGCCAGGTCCCAAAATTCAGGTTCTCCTGCACAGAGGTAAAATTGGGGAAAAATTCTCCTGCAATTCTCCTGAAAATATTTTGATTCTCCAGGCTCATATTTTGCAGGAAAGGTTGTACAGCAGATCTACAATTGTATGTACACATTCATATCAAGCATGCTCAGGCCAATTTACCTTGGTTCACCCAACTATTTTATTCTGATCTCTTGCCTGTTATCTTCATTATTCGAAAAAACAGTTTCTGTGCTTAAAACAGTGACCGCCAATTTTCAGTTGCACTTACATCATCAAAAATTTCTGAAAAAAGCCCTGTTTGCAATGTCTTTTGAAAAATTAAATAATACTTTATTACTAATTGTATGAACTTCAGTAGCAAGCAAATCCTTACGTTTTGAAATATATCAAAAAAATGTTTATAGGCGCTTTGCAAATGTCTATGTAAACGCGGTAAAAACAATTAGGCGGTGTGTAAAGCTATGTATTTCTGCACTTCATGATATTAAGTGAATAAATAAATGAATGAATGAATGATTTACTACGGAAGCACGAAACTTATTTGGATATAGTTAAAACTTAACACTTAGGTGTTAACCACCGTTTTTTCCCAGCGATTTGGTTGACATTATAGATTGAACCCAAAATTTTTTTCCATTTTTTCCGACTTTTTTCCACATTTTTAGGAGGTCTAAAAACGTTCAAAATAGAGCGCCTGTATTGAAAAATCAGTGTTTTTAAGTGGAAAATTTTATGTACACATGCAATAGCGGTGTTTGATGCACTTTTTGTATAAAAATTTAGCGCTCTACAAGAATATTACGATCAGTATACGTTATTTATGTTGAAGCTTGAATTTCCTTTGGCTAAACTTTACTATATGGTGTGAACGGAAAACTTGCAGATGTACGTGGAAAGGAACGATATTGATTGAAATGAGGAGATGCATAAAGAAAGTGCGGAAAGAAATTTTATGAAAAACGGACCAATATTGGTGAAGATAGAGTTACTCAGGATATAGCTACATTAAAGTGAGGTATTTTACAGTTTACCAAAAATGTTCCGAATTTGGGCTGAAAACATATGTATCTGACATTTTCAAGGTCGCTGATTACGAAAAAATAACTTTTATTTTACGGAAAAAAAATTTTAATCGAAAATTTTTAAATTTGAAAAAACAATTTTTTGCATGTTTTTTCTGTCTAGATAATGTGAAAATTCAAGTTTCTGCTTAAATGACGCTTAGGCTTAGGCTTAGTTTATCTGAGAAGGTGTTTTCGGCTGCTTAGGTCGAGGTTCGCTCCGCTTAGGTCGAGGTATAGATGCTTAGGTCAACGTATAGATGCTTAGGTCGATGTATAGATGCTCAGGTCGATGTATAGATGCTTAGGTCGACATAAGTTGGGTACATGTTATTCTGCATTCCACCGTTGGAATCTTCAAATGGTTGGAACTTTGAGATAATCCAAAAATGCTGTTTGAATCGTATTTAAGTAGAAATCTTTAACTGGATGTAAACAATGCTAAAAATAGTGAAATTAAAAAAATTTCTTGAAAATTTAGGCAAAAAATTACAAAAATTTCTTTAATCTTGGTTTTCACGCAGTATAACTTAATTTTTTGTAATCTGCGACCCTGAAAATGGCAGGAAAATATTGATTAGCAAAAATTGGAAACCTTTGATAAACTGCTAAAATTCATTAAAGTGGCTCAAAATGGTGAAAGTCGAAGTATGATGCTTGAAGTACCGTAACTCTGTGAGTTTTGTAAGGATTTGATTTATTATTTTTTTCCGCATCTTCTAGTGACACAAAGTATCGTTTTTGCGCAATTGTATGGCAGTTCTGCCGGAATGGCGCAAAATCGGTTCACACCATATTCTTCAAAAACTCCTTTCCTTCCTTCAGTAAAGCATTTTAGCCAATTCTGAAGTCGTTTTTGACAATTAAAACTATAATTTATCAAATGGCGCGAAGCGCCAGAAAATTTTGAAATTTTAGCTCTCTAAATCATTTTTGCATTTCAAAAACTGTGCAGAAGGTAAGGATTTCAATCGTAGTGGAGTTCTAGGACCAGATTATCGATAAAAATGCTGCAATTGGCGCCGCGGCTTAAACATCAATAACAAGTAAGACTTAAATCAATTGAAAAATTGTTGTAGTTTCACCTCTCTGAAACGCATTTTTGCATTACAAAAACTAACCGAATCCGTGCAGAAGATAAGGATTTTCAATCGTAGTAAAGTTCTAGATCAAATTTTCAATAAAAATGCTGCAGTTGACGCGCGCGGCTCAAACATTAATAACAAAAAAAGAATTAAATCAATTCGACGCGAAGCGTCGAAAAATTTTTGTAGTTTCACTTCTCTAAAACGCATTTTTGCATTAAAAAACTAACTGAATCCGTGCAGAAAAATAAGGATTTTCAATCGTAGTGAAGTTCTAGACCAGATTGTCGATAAAAATGAGCCGTGGTAGCTGGCTTAAGGATTACTAATAAGTAAGAATTTAATCAACTCGGCGCGAAGCGCCGAAAAATTTTTGAAGTTTTAACTCTCTAAAGCGCATTTTTAACATTACAAAAATTTTCTGCAAATTCCAACCAAGCCCAAAAATTGTTTCCATTTCCCAAAATTTCGGTTGACAAATAGACCAAAAAGTGGGAAAAAACGGTGGTCTTAACTATGAACGAAATAAATTCTTAATGTGAAAGATCTAAGTATAAAATTATATACAACTAACTAACTACAGTTAGTACAGTAAGAAGGTTAATGTATGATAATCAGGCAGTGATTATTGGCCAATGTTGGCCCCGAATTTTTTCGTTAAAGCGCCAATATTGGCCAATAACGCGTGCATTAGGGGCCAATATTAATAGAAAATACAGTAAATAAGGATAAACATATTATGTAGAAAAATTAGAACCTGCTGAAAAAATACTATTTACATTCAAGTAAACGTTTAAGAGAATTTCAACCTACTGTAAAGCGTAAGATATCACACGCCGAATCTGTATGACCAGAATTAAGTATAGTCTGTTTCGTTAATTGGAAAGCTTTTCCGCTGAATTTAGTCCGCATAAACCAGGCCACTATAGTGACCTATGTATAAGTACATACCTATATGATGCAGTCGTGCCTCTTAGCAGTATCAAAGATCATAATGCAACTCGATATTCTGTAGAATATGTCTATTTGCTGTCGCATTAGTATAAAACACTTTTGTAGCCACTTTAAACTTTTCAAGAAACCCTCGATCAAATGAAACACACTATAGTTGCGTAGGTACCTTTATACGTACCTATTGTCCTGCTACATAGGTAGGTAACCTCTACCTAGCTATTTGGAATCGCGTACTGACATGCACACCTGGGCGTGGGGGTTTGGGGGTATGCACCCCCAGAAACCAAAATACTCCCCAGAAATCAAAATACATTCCCCCCAGAATTCAATTTTTGAAAATTTTTTTCGTTTTTTTTTCGAAATTTTTTGATTCCAATGGATAGTGCTTGATGAGAAACGTCGAAAAATAGTGTTTTATCGCCATACCACCATTTTTAAGGCCATTTTTTGACCTTTAAAAAATCATGCAGCCCCCCCCAGAATTTTCTTGCTGCCCACGTATGCTGACATGGCATTAGAATATTTATGCACACATGTACGTACATATGTATTTATGTAGGTACATATGTAGGATTTCGCAATACGCAAGGCAAACCAACGACAATTAGAAATACCTACCTACCATACCATTCAAACTACTTAGGCATAAAAGATAGCATAAGCAATCTCTTTCAAACAAAAAATAGCAACTGCGTATTGGTACTGCATATAACAGATAGCATTAGTATCATTCTTCAGAATTTTGAACACAATTTCGCTATGGCGCAGTGTGCGCGCGTGAGTTTACCACCACGAAAGTACGGGGTTCGAAACCCATGGAGATGGATGGGCAGTAATTATTTGCAGTCAACTGCAGGTAATATAGCACACAATGTAAAATTATATGCAGTCAAAAACCAGCGGCCTAGACTGCAGGCAATATAGCACACAATGTAAAATTATATGCAGTCAAAAACCAGCGGCCTAGACTGCAGGCAATATAGCACACAATGTAAAATTATATGCAGTCAAAAACCAGCGGCCTAGACTGCAGGCAATATAGCACACAATGTAAAATTATATGCAGTCAAAAACCAGCGGCCTAGACTGCAGGCAATATAGCACACAATGTTAAATTATATGCAGTCAAAAACCAGCGGCCTAGACTGCAGGCAGTATAGCACACAATGTAAAATTATATGCAGTCAAAAACCAGCGGCCTAGACTGCAGGCAATATAGCACACAACGTAAAATTATATGCAGTCAAGAACCAGCGGCCTAGACTGCAGGCAATTTAGCACACAATGTGATATTATATGCAGTCAAGTTGGAAGCTTATCGATATGGGAAGCTGGTGCTTCGCTCGCATTTCAACCTGTAGTAGATGGTTTTAGAAGGCACTTTTATTTGAGATGGTCTGGCAGATTTGCTTCCTCATTAGCAAATATTTTTTGCGCTGCATGGGTAGCACATTCAATAGCTGCCCAGTCACCCATTAGTGCATGTTGATGGGCCAGCTTAAGCTCTGGGGCATACATACATACACACATATTTGATCAATCCGGAATAAATTTATAACTACATACATACACAGACTAGCACTATCACGGCCAATTAATCTTATGATGTCAGTTGTATACCGTGTATCCCTAGGGGGCAAAGCTATAACATCGCCTATGTTATAGCATAGGCGGAGGGGCTCATAATCTACTCCTTGGCTTTTCTCAGGGAGCAATGCTGCAGCATAGGTTGTGTTGTAGCATAGGGGCCTGCCCGGACCTGCCCGGGGAGGGGGCGCACGCAAGCCCAGGGCCAAGGGAGGGGCAAATTTCCAGGGGGAATTTCTCTGGGGGAAAAATTGAAAGAGCTATAATTCAAGAACCAGCAGCCAGATCGGATTAAAAATTTCAGAGTCTGTTAAGTATATGTTAGGTATGCTACGTACAAAATTTTAGCGCGCAACCTACAGTATACCAGCATTACTTTACACTTTTGCATAATTCAAGAACCAATGGCCGGATTTTGTTCAAATATTCATGACATGATGTATATAGTCGAGTCATGCTATGCACAGAATTTCAGTGCGCAGCCTACAGTATACCAGATTACTTTACACTTTATCATTTGGTACTATAACTTTAGAAATAGAGGGCGGATTGGGTTCAAATTTTCATAGTAGGGTGGGTTTATGTTGCATGTGTTATCTTATTGTAATCAACATGAAATCTACAGTATGCCGATTTTAGTTTACACTTCCTCATATAGGAACGTAAATCAAGAACCAATGGCTGGATTTTGTTCAGATTTCTAGGATATGATGTATATAGGCGAGGCATGCTATGCATAGAATTTTAGCGCGCAGCCTACAGTATACCAAATTACTTTACACTTGCTCAAATAGTGATATAACTTCAGAAATAGAGGGCGGATTGGGTTGAAATTTTCATAGTAAGGTGGGTTTATGTTGCATGTGTTATCCTATTGTTATCAGCATGTAATCTACAGTATGCCAATTTTAGTTTACACTTCATCATATAGCAGCATATTTCAAGAACCAATGCTTGGATTTTGTTCAGATTTTCAGGATATGATGTATAGAGGCGAGGCATGCTATGCATAGAATTTTAGCGCGCAGCCTACAGTATACCAATTTACTTTACACTTGCTCAAATAGTACAATAACCTTAGAAATAGAGGGCGGATTGGAATAAAATTTTCATAGTAGGGTGGGTTTATGTTGCATGTATCATCTTATTGTTAACAGCACGTGATCTACAGTATGCTGATTTTATTTTACACTTCCTCATATAGCACCATATTTAAATGACCAATGCTGTGATTTTGTTCAAATTGTTAGGATATGATGTATATAGGCAAGGCATGCTACATATGGAATTTCAGCGCGCAGCCTACAGTACACCAGTTTACTTTACACTTTCTCATATAGCACTATATTTCAAGAACTAGAGGGCAGATTTGGCTCAAATTTTCAAAGTACGTTAGGTTTACGTAGGTATGCTTTGTACAAAATTTTAGCGCACAACCTACAGTATGCTGATTTTTTTTTTACACTGTCGTTACAATGCTTAATTTTTTACCAGTACTTGTCTAATGATGCCATTATGGGTTATTTTGCCCAAAAATACACAACCAGTATAGGTGAACATTGCTCTGTCACGTATGACGATATGATCATGATTTAATCTAGATGATAGTTTTTGTGCAGTGTTTAAATAGAATTTGTTTCTTTATGAATGATTCGTAGTTTATCATAGAAATAGCGTAATTTAATAGCTTTAGTTATACTGTAGTGCGTTAGAAACTTTTATTCTTTTATCGTGTTTGACGATTTCTGATATATTACATTAACTTCCGTTCTCCCTAATTTTCAAAAGCTTATCAATCTTAATGACAAACTATCGTCTTATTTTTGCCCAAGCCTTAATGTAAAAGACACATTCCAACCAGAAATAGTAGAATTAAACTCTTGTTCCACTTACCATACATAAATATGAGCCTTATTATGCATTACAGCCAAAACATAATCATTGCTAACTATAAAACTTATCCTTAAATATCACTACGAATTATATAAAATATATTCAACTCATATCGAAATCATATAGTACCTCGATTAGAAATATGCTGAAACTCAATCCCTAATTGCTTTTGCCCGAGAACCAAATGACACCGAAAATTCCGTTAGAAAAGCCATTTAAACTCCAAAAATCAGACACATATTAATTTTCCAAGTTCCAACTGACATATTTTTACCTTGCAAATACCCACCGTAATTTCTCAGCTATTGAACTGATACATACTTCTACCTACTGTATTGCCCACAATTCTTTCAAGAATGCTTTTAATAATATCACTAACAAAGTTAACATATGCGTTGCATTTAGACTCCACCTGTCTAGTGTTCAAATGATGCAACGTTAAAGCATCAAGACCCAAGGCTAGAAAAGATAAAACTTAAGGATAAGCTCGGAGTCCGCCTACTTTTGAAAACTTTCGTGGACGTAAAAGAATTTGAGGTTTGGATTATTACGTTTTACGGATTAGCTGTTTTGTGTTGTTGGCGATCGTTTCTATAAATTTGCAATTGAATTGGCGTGTATTAAATACAAATCGACATTGTCACTCAAGTTGATAGTTATATTTTTCTCAAAAGTTTTTAGTTGTGACACTCATATAGCACCATATTTAAATAACCAATGCTGTGATTTTGTTCAAATTGTTAGGATATGATGTATATAGGCAAGGCATGCTACATATGGAATTTCAGCGCGCAGCCTACAGTACACCAGTTTACTTTACACTTTCTCATATAGCTTTATATTTCAAGAACTAGAGGGCAGATTTGGCTCAAATTTTCAAAGTACGTTAGGTTTATGTAGGTATGCTTTGTACAAAATTTTAGCGCACAACCTACAGTATGCTGATTTTTTTACACTGTCGTTACAATGCTTAATTTTTTACCAGTACTTGTCTAATGATGCCATTATGGGTTATTTTTGCCCAAAAATACGCAACCAGTATAGGCGAACATTGCTCAAATTTAATTATCATGCAATTTTGAGCTTCTCAAAGTTTATCAGAAAATGCCTGAAAAAGGGCGATCTTTGCCTGCTGTTCAACTTGTGGAAATTTTTAAACCCTGAAGCTAGGTTTTACTTTACAAACTTCCACACAAAATTAATTAATGAAAACATAACTTCATCCGTGTCATTAGTATTGATCTAAAAATTTGCAAAGTTTGGAATATTTTTTGTTAAGCCTAAAAAACTTTTTTTTGTAAAATTTGGAATATTTTTTGTGAAGCTTAAAATTTTTTTTGTTGTAAAATTATGAATATTTCTTGTAAAGTTTGGAATATTTTTTGTAAAGTTTGGAAATTTTTTTGTAAAATTTGCAATATTTCTTGTAAAGTTTGGAATATTTTTTGTAAAATTCGGAAAATTTTTTGTAAAGTTTGAAATATTATGTATCTAATCTGCATTTCTCAAGCATTGTTGAAACTATTTCATATGCTCTGTGCAACTCATGCTCCTGTTTTGCACCTTTAAGGATCAATTTTCCACTGGTGAACGGCAAAAATGTTATATTTCTGAATTTGTATAATAAGCCAGGGAACAGTTCTACTTCATACATGCATTTTCTTTTCACCAGCTCATAAAATTTGCAAAGATTAATGCGGAACCCTAAATTTGCCGAACCTGCAAACATATGGGGTTTCACCTTTAAACCATCACTTCTAGCATTTAATGCATCTACGCCTGATTTTATAGCACTTTCATCATCTTTCACTGTTTTAGCTCCAACACATACAATTTTACCCGATTCGAAAATCACTAATGTTGCCTGAGGTAGTCAAAATACAATTCCTGGAAATCTCAAATAATTGTATTGTGCAGTCTTTGCTTTGATTGTATTTTATGTAATTTGTATTTTATATTGTATTTTGTATTTTATTTTTATTGTATTGTATTTTACATTTTATTTTTTTTTGTTTGTTTCAGGACCAACAACGTCAGGTAAAACAACATTTGTCAAGCGATTAATTGAGAATAGAGCATGCCTGATTGATACTAAAATCAAAAAGATTTGGTAGTGCTTCATGGAAAACCAGCCTCTTTATAAAAAATTAAATGATGTTTTATTCATAGAAGGGCTTCCAGATTTTAATTACCTAAAACAGTTTAGTCATATGCCTCAACTTTTGATTCTCGATGATCTTATGCAACAGAGCAAGGGTAATGCCCAGATTGTGCAACTTTTTACAAGGAGTTGTCATCATTGAAACATTAGCATTATACACATTGTTCAAAACGTTTTCTTTGATGATCTGAGAACTTCACGCATCAACTCTGATTACATAGTTTTATTCAAACACCCTGCTGATCAGCTACAGGCACAGTCACAGAGACAAAGGATTTGATCCTTGCTAGCAGTATTTATAATAGAAGTTCTTTGAGGTTTTTATTGCTTGACTTAGGAGGGAGCATGAGTTGTACAGAGCATATAAAATAGTTTAACAATGCTTGAGAAATGCGGATTAGATACATAATATTTCAAACTTTACAGAAAATTTCCCGAATTTTACAAAAAATATTCCAAATTTTACTAGAAATATTCCAAATTTTATAAAAAATATTCCAAACTTTACAAAAAATATTCCAAACTTTGCAAAAGTACTATGCTTAAGCATGTAAAATTAATTCCAAGTTTTACAGAAAAATTTCCAAACTTTACAAAAAATATTCCAAACTTTACAAAAAGTATTCCAAATTTTACAAAAAAATTTCTAAGCTGAACAAAAAATATTCCAAACTCTGCAAATTTTTAGATCAATACTGATGACATGGATGAAGTTATGTTTTAATTAATGAATTTTGTGTGAAGGTTTGTAAAGTAAAACCTAGCTTCAGGGCTTAAAAATTTCCACAAGTTGAACAGCAGGCAAAGATCGCCCTTTTTCAGGTATTTTCTGATAAACTTTGAGAAGCACTAAATTGCATGATAATTAAATTTGAGCAATGTTCGCCTATACTGGTTGCTTATTTTTGGGCAAAAATAACTCCTAATGGCATCATTAGACAAGTACTAGTAAAAAATTAAGCATTGTAAAGACAGTGTAAAAAAATCAGCATACTGTAGGTTGTGCACTAAAATTTTGTACATAGCATACCTAAGTAAACCTAACGTACTTTGAAAATTTGAGCCAAATCTGCCCTGTAGTTCTTGGAATATAGTGCTATACCTATGAGAAAGTGTAAAGTAAACTGGTGTACTATAGGCTTCGCGCTGAAATTCCATATATAGTATGCCTTGCCTATATACATCATATCCTAACAATTTGAACAAAATCACAGCATTGGTTCTTTAAATATGGTGCTATATGAGGAAGTGTAAACTAAAATCCGCATACTGTAGATCACATGCTGATAACAATAAGATGATACATGCAACATAAACCCACCCTACTATGAAAATTTTATTCCAATCCGCCCTCTATTTCTAAGGTTATAGTACTATTTGAGCAAGTGTAAAGTAAATTGGTATACTGTAGGCTGCGCGCTAAAATTTTATGCATAGCATGCCTCGCCTCTATACATCATATCCTGAAAATCTGAACAAAATCCAAGCATTGGTTCTTGAAATATGGTGCTATATGATGAAGTGTAAACTAAAATCGGCATACTGTAGATTACATGCTGATAACAATAGGATAACATATGCAACATAAACCCACCCTACTATGAAAATTTAAACCCAATCTGCCCTCTATTTCTGAAGTTATATCACTATTTGAGCAAGTGTAAAGTAATTTGGTATACTGTAGGTTGCGCGCTAAAATTCTATGCATAGCATGCCTCGCCTATATACATCATATCCTAAAAATCTGAACAAAATCCAGCCATTGGTTCTTGATTTACGTTCCTATATGAGGAAGTGTAAACTAAAATTGGCATACTGTAGATTACATGTTGATAACGATAAGATAAGACATGCAACACAAACCCATCCTACAATGAAAATTTGAGTCCAATCCGCCCTCTATTTCCAAAGTTATAGTACCAAATGAGAGTGTAAAGTAAACTGGTATACTGTAGGCTGCACACTGACATTTTGTGCATAGCATGACTCGCCTATATACATCATGTCATGAAAATTTGAACAAAATCCGGCCATTGGTTCTTGAATTATGCAAAAGTGTAAAATAATGCTGTTATACTGTAGGTTGCGCGCTAAAATTTTGTACGTAGAATACTTAACATATACCTAACACTCTGAAATTTTTAGTCCGATCTGGCTGCTGGTTTTTGAATTATAGCTCTTTCAATTTTTCCCCCAGGGAAATTCCCCCCTGGAAATTTGCCCCTCCATTGGCCCTGGGCTTGCGTGCGCCCCCTCCCCGGGCAGGTCTGTGCAGGCCCCTATGCTACAACACAACCTATGCTGCAGCATTGCTCCCTGAGAAAAGCCAGGGAGCAGATTCTGAGCCCCTCCGTCTATGCTATAACATAGGCGATGTTATAGCTTTGCCCCCTAGGGAGATACGGTATACAACTGACATCATAAGATTAATTGGCTGTGATAATGCTATTCTATGTATGTATGTAGTTATAAATTTATTCCGGATTGATCAAATATGTGTGTATGTATGTATGCCCCAGAGCTTAAGCTGGCCCATCAACATGCGCTAATGGGTGACTGGGCAGCTATTAAATGTGCTACCCATGCAGCGCAAAAAAATTTTTCTAATGAGGAAGCAAATCTGCCAGACCATCTCAAATAAAAGTGCCTTCTAAAACCATCTACTGCAGGTTGAAATGCGAGCAAAGCGCCAGCTTCCCATATTGATAAGCTTCCAACTTGACTGCATATAATATCACATTGTGTGCTATATTGCCTGCAGTCTAGGCCGCTGGTTTTTGACTGCATATAATTTTACGTTGTGTGCTATATTGCCTGCAGTCTAGGCCACTGGTTTTTGACTGCATATAATTTTACATTGTGTGCTATATTGCCTGCAGTCTAGGCCGCTGGTTTTTGACTGCATATAATTTTACATTGTGTGCTATATTGCCTGCAGTCTAGGCCGCTGGTTTTTGACTGCATATAATTTTACATTGTGTGCTATATTGCCTGCAGTCTAGGCCGCTGGTTTTTGACTGCATATAATTTGACATTGTGTGCTATATTGCCTGCAGTCTAGGCCGCTGGTTTTTGACTGCATATAATTTGACATTGTGTGCTATATTGCCTGCAGTCTAGGCCGCTGGTTTTTGACTGCATATAATTTTACATTGTGTGCTATATTACCTGCAGTTGACTGCAAATAATTACTGCCAAATTAAATTAGAATAAAATTGTTTTATAAAAAAATTTCTGCTGAATGATATGGAATGGAGATAATTTTAAATTTTATTCAAATCCGCACTGAAACTTCTTTCACAAAGGTTCAAATGTTTTGATTTTATGCAAGTTCATCCTCGATTTCTTCGATGCATGACAACGTTGGCCTTCCCTCAAGCTGATTGATGTGACTTTTCACTAAAACCAACTTTTTTACGGTTTCCATATTATTAAGTTTGTCGCTAGATTTAGTAAAATTTTCTGATCCATTCAGTGATACAAAATGCATTTAGTAACTTGGTAATTCTTTGGGCGTTTCAAATGGTAAAGCCGTTCGTTAGTATTTTCACTGTATCTTTGCTGTCTGGAAATATTCCCGAGCTTTGGAGCATGGCACATGTTATTCCTATTCTGAAAAAGGTGGATCCAGCATTAGTTGATGATAACAGGCCCGTTTCTTTTTGTTGTTCTTATTGCCAAAATACGGAAAGAATTATTAATAGTCAATTGTTAAACTTTCTGAAAGGTTGATAAACTACCTTGTCAATTTGGTTTTTTAAAAGAATAAATCTTGTGAAAGACAATTGTTAAAGTGTAAATTTTCATAAATTCAGTCGTTAGCTAAAAAATTAACTGTTGATATTAATATATTTCAGATTTTTCTAAAGCTTTCGATAAAGTAAATAGTTAGAAAAACTTCTTTTTAAGTTAAACGGATATGGGAATAAAGGGTAACATTTGTAGAAGAAGAAAGAAGTTTCATTACTATGCCATCCAACTGATAAAATGCAAAATGACAAAATACATAATAAACGTTTACGAACTAGTAACGGGACATGCGAGTCAATGGAATGACAAGTTTATACATGGTTAAAGGCCTATTTGTATAATCGTTCTCAATGTGTTCGCGTTAATCAGTCTTTTCAAGATTACGTGCTTGTCACTGGCGGTGTCGTCCTAGGAAGTGTCCTTGGATTGGACCTACGCTCTTTTCGATTTTAATAAATGATATATGTGATAATATTTATAGTACGGTCTATATGTTTGCTGATGATATCAAAAGTTTCAATATTAGTCGTAACTATAGATTATTACAGTCTGATTTAGATAAGATTTTCGACTGGGCAATTACATGGGATTTACGTATTTCACGAACCAAAAGTCGAGTTGGGTAATAATAATCAAAAAGTTGTTTATAGACTAAGTGGGGAAATTATTCCTAGTGATAACCTGTTTGTCCGTGATTTTAGGAGTTTTGATTTCCCAAAATATAAAATTTAGGAACATTATAATCGTAAACACGACTGTTCGCCATGAAATAGTTTTGAAAAATGAGCTTGCTAAGCGAGAGTTGTAAACCAAGAGAAACTTAAAGTTTAAACTTGCCATTACATTATGAAGAGAATTATAAAAGATGTTTTGAACTTTAAGTTCCTCTTGGTTTACAATTCTCGCTCAGCAAGCTCATTTTCCAAAACAATTCTTTGATAAAAAAAGTTTTCTTTAGATGCATTTTAATACGCAAATCATTTTTTTCGCGTGATGAATGTAACCTTGTTAAAGCTTAAATTTGTTATGTTAGACCTTTATTAGAGTACTGTTACAGTGTATGGAACCCCTCTTATCTTAGTGATATAGATCGACTGGAATCTGTTCAACGTAGATTCACTAAATAGATTATTGGTTATAATAATATAATTTTCTTACGAGGATCGTCTAATACAACTTAAATTGAACAGATTTGAATTAAGACGCTTGCAGATTTGCCTTTGCATGATGTATCAAATTATTTGTCATAAATTATATTTGAAACCGATGATTTTTATGTATTTAATCATAATATTACCGACAGCATTAATAGATTTAAATTAGTTATACCTGTTGTACATTCTAATTTAGAAAAGTTTGATTTCTTTCACAAATACATCGCAGTTTCGAACGATCTTCCTGATTTCGTTGTATCTTCCCCTAACCTAAACATATTCAAATCCAGGTTAGTAGACTTTGATTTATCCAGACATCTTGTGGGGCGCGCGTAAAAATTACCATTCCATTCACTCACATCTCCCAATACTAATTTGTTTGTATCTATTATGTAACTTATCATTCTGTACTTTATCACTTTGTTTTATTAGTAATGAACACTGTTTTTTTTGTACGAGCCTCTTTGTACATGTACAAAGATCTCCGGGAAAGTCTTTGTACGAGCGAAAATTTTTTTGTACATATAATGTATAGATATGCAATTGAATGTACACATTTTAACATACTACTAGATTGTTATCCGTGACCCGCACGTTTTGCAAAAGGTGTAACTTTGTCCTAAATTCAGCTTATTATATTAGTTCGGCCCGGAACGCCAAAATTTTCATGAGTCTTACGTTGAATTTACAAATAAAATTCGATTCAGCAAGTTAAAATGACTTGTGTTAAACAATTATAAATAATAAGCGGATGCAATGTGCTGACTGAATCTCATAATAGACACCCAATTTGCTCATGAATTTAATGCAATGCAAAGAGTCAATTTTATCTTCAAACGGCAGAAAACAGCGCAAAGTTGTATAATACTTCGTTTTTCTGCATAAAATCTTTATAAAACAGTAGAAATAGATGTAAAAGATGCTTCAATATGTAAAAAGATGCTTACAGATAGATTTTGGAGTGTTAAAAGCCCGCGCTTGGAGCTGAATAGAATGTAATTATGATACTCGCGCCGGAAATTTTTATAAATTTTGCTAAAAAATACTCCAAAAAACGTTAAAATTACTATTACTTTGCCCCAAAAAGTCTTTGTACATTGTACAAAGATGGCTCCGAAAATCTTTGTACGAGCCTCAAAATCTTTGTCTCGTACAAAAAAAACAGTGGTAATAAAATTTCTTTCTTCTTTCTTCTTCATTATTTCACGGTTTAGAATTCTAAATTTTTGCCAAAACCATGTAAAAAGAAAAGAATCGAAAAAAATCTCTCCGGCGCACCGCACTGGAATGAATTAATATTTTTATTTCTATCTTTTCCTTCGTAATTCACAAAAAGTATTCGTTTATTGTTCTATCTCTTATGTGTTGTCATAGCGATGCACATTAAAAATGATTTGACATGATCATCCGTCCAACGAAATCTCGACACATTTTCACTGGGGATGCGATGAAAGTTTATTCTTGGACGAAAAATACGTTTTTTCGCACAAGAGGAGTACGGAAATGTTCATCATCACTTTCACTAGAGCTACCATACAACACCGCAAAAGTTCTACATAATAGAAAGGACTCATAACAGTTTCGTAGGTCTCAAGAGGCTGTTGGATATTTTTGCTTTTTTCGTAAGTACACAAATCGCCCATAGACTTATAGACTTATAACTTTTATGCAACGGAATCGAAAAACACTTATGAAAATTCTCTTATGAACTTATGAATTAATAACTTATTTTTTATGCAACAGAAGTTAAATTATTTACTTATGAATTCAGTACTTATTACTTATAAAAAAGTTTTATGCAACAGGGCCCAGATGGGCTAGTCAGACTGTAATCTGGACAGTACCTTTTTGAAACTTTAATATCGCGAGTTTCGCCACAACCAAATAGATGGCCTCTTGGACATAAATATGATTATTATTACCTGAGCACGGTACCCACTGTATGTACATTATATATACAGTCGCGAGCAAACGTTTAGAGCACCCCTGCAAAAAGTCATTTAATTGACATATTGTAAAGAGCAGCCCTGTTACACGTAAAATTGAGATTAGCTTTACACTGCCTAGAAGTATTTTTCGGGCTGAATTTAAATATGAAGTCAGTTTTTGCCTAGCTTTCCTTCTTATTTATTTATTATGGGCCGAAAAAAGGTCTATTTCACCCACATGTCGAGCAAAAATTGTTAGTTTGATTAATGATGCGAAATTGTCACAAGTGGAAGTATCGAAACTTTTAAATGTTAGCCGACATGCAGTTTAGAATGCACTAAAAATGTAGTGCAATTTGGTTCATATCGAGATTTACCTCGGTCTGGGCGTCCACGTAAAACAAGTGTTAGAGATGATCGGCGTTTGGAAAGATTGTGCGTCACAGATCGCCGAAAATTAACTCTGGACCTTAGGAAAGAGCTAGCTTGCGATGGTGGCCTTTTGGTTTCACGATTTACCATTGGTAGACGTCTTATAAGCGCAGGATTAAATAGCCGGATTGCAGTTCGGAAGCCATTCGTAAGTGAAGTCAATCGGAAAAAGCGACTGGACTTCGCTCGTTCTCATCTTCATTGAACTGTGGATGATTGAAACCGAGCACTCTTTTCCGACGAGTCAAAATTTGAATATTATACCTCTACAACAAGAATTCTAGTTCGTCGACATGTTGGTGAAAAGTATAAAATTGAGTGCATGGCTGGTACTTTAAAACATGGTGGTAGTGGCAGTGTTTTGGTGTGGGGCGCTTTTGGAGCCAAAGGAGTTGGTCGGCTTGTTACCATTCCAGCAGTGCCCAAATTTACAGCAAGTGCTTACATTGATTTAATTGACGAAAATTTAGTGCCTTCACTAGAAACGTACATTATATCTCCATCTGAAAACTTTTTTCCAACAAGACAATGATCTCAAACACAAAGCAACCATAACGATGGATTACTTCATTGAAAAAGGAATCCCTGTCTTTTTTTGGCCGCCTCAGTCTCCCGATTTAAATCCTATCGAGAATTTTTGGCACATAATAAAGTAACGGCTACGTAAGGACACGTTTCATGCCCATTCAAGAGCTGAAATGACGCAGAAGCTTCAAGGAATTTGGAATTATATTATGACTGAAAAATGTGAAGAATTAGTTAATTTAATGCAAACCCGCTTATAAGCTGTGATCCGGTCAAAAGGTTATCCAACAGCATTTTAAAATTGATTGTATGTTGTTTACTTTTGGTATATTTAGTATTTCAACGCAGTTTACCGCATGTTGTTATAAAAACTCGCAAAAAGATGCTTAAATGAGATAAAACACATGTAACCCAGGGTTGCTCTAAACTTTTGCTCGCAACTGTATATAACAATGTTTCACGCTAGTAAGAAGTCGTCTGTTTACTTAAATTCAAAAAACCATAGAAAACCAAAAAACCAGCCGATTTTTTGCACCATAAAAGAACCATAAAAAACCAAAAAACAAAAAAAAACCATGCCCGGCTAACCCTAACTGCAAATAATATAGCACAAAATGTAATATTATTTGCAGTCAAATACTAACGGCCTAGATTGGAAATAAGTTCAGGCACAGTGTTATATTATTTGCAGTCGAAAACCAGTCGCTGTTTTTTGACTGCAAATAATATTAGACTCAGTGCAGGGTTGGAAAAAACCAAAATTTAAAAATTTCTGAAATTTTTGTATTTTTGGTTTTTTATGGTTTTTAATGGCTTTTTAATGGTTTTTCATGGTTTTTTCATTGCTTTTCCGTGGTTTTTTCCACGTTTTTCAATAAAACACGTAAAACACTAATGTCTTGTCGTAGTTATGTGGACAAGTTATGTTTTGTCATTCCCATTTCGTTCTCATAGATGTCTATCTGCGTGCGTGTTTTACATTATCGGGTAAGTAAATTATCTTCATACAGTATTTCACATACAGTCCTTGAGTGCATGGGTTTAATGTCAGAGGCATCCATTTGCTTAGCTGAAAAGCTAAAAAGCTAGGTGGAGAAGTTGCAATGCCATTATATACAGCGTGTAAGCATTCACCCTGAGAAAGATAATTTTAGTTTGTCAAATGAATATGGTCTAAACTTGAGGGAAATGCATATCAATCAAGTATTACTAAGATTATGATTATCATGATGATGATGATGATGATGATGATGATGATGAATTATTATTATTATTATTATTATTATTATTATTATTATTATTATTATTATTATTATTATTATTAATATTTACTATTTTATTATTGTTATGTTATTATGATTTAGTATGACCAATAAGAGCAGAACTGTGCGCACATATTACAGCAAACTCTAGCACGAAATGCTATTTTACCAGATTATGCGGTAATTCTCATATCCCAGCGCCATGAACTAAACCATGAACTAAGCGTGGGGGGAGTTGGGGTATGCACCCCTATAAGTCGGAATACCTCCCAGAAATCAAAATACCCCCCTCCCAGAATTCAATTTTTGAAATTTTCTGTTGCTTTTTTAGCGATGATGCCATTGGATGGTGCTCGATGAGAAACGTCGAAAAATGGTGTTTTTCGCCATACGACCTTTATTAAGACCATTTTTTGACCTTTGAAAATTTTTTCACCCCTCAGAAATGTTTTCACCCCTCAGAAATGTTTTCACCCCCAGAATTTAGGTGCTGCCCACATGTGGTCTGGACCCGATAAAAAAGGCGGCCCTGTTTAGCTCTGTTTTCTATACCCATTATCTGAAAATGCCAGAATTCGATATGAAAATGGCACGAATGAGATAATTTTCCGGGCTTATGGTCGGCAATTTGTCGCACGCGTACTATATATACATACATAGGCATAGGGGGTGGTGGGCAGTGATCGGACCGAGGCCTCGGCCTCGGCAAGCCTCGGCGTTTTTTGGAGCCTCGGCGCCGAGGGCGAAGCTGAAAAGTGCCGAGGCGCCGAGGGTTAAAATCAAATTGAATAAGTTTAATATATCCGTTGAATATTAACTATTTAGAATGCATCTGCAGTACACAGGCTATTTTTTACCTATTGACTTTTCTTATGGTTTTAGTCGCGTACCCAGTTACACCAAGTTACATACAGCAAAGTGCCAATGTATTATTCATGTGATGACTAAGTTTTAATTCTCATGCTCGCTAGGGTTATTACCCCCCCTCTCAGGGTACAAGACTCATGTCACTGCCAGACGATTTTTGATGAAAACCTTTTGAATATTTTTGAACTTAATTTTTACTATGGCAGAAGTGCAGCTAACTATTAGAATTTCACGTAGTGATACAGTATTTTTGAATGTAAGCAAGAGTAAATCGACAAAGTATCACTATGAAACATGCATGTAATAGCTCAAAATTTTTGGGAGGGGCTCCTCGGCATACATGTAATGGCTAGAAATTTCGGGTAGGGGTCCCTGGCCATTTCTAGAAGGAGGGGGATTGGCGACTCTAATTCTATGTCAAAAATGGCAAAAGCACCTAAAAATAGCCAACAAAGTGCAAATTTTCGCCAAAAATGAGGAGAGTGGGTCAAAATTTTCTGATGTTGGAGGGAAGGGTGTTTGGGAGGACGTCCAACCCCGGGTGAGTGGGGAATTCAAAGCCCTCTGTTACACGTATGGTTTTCGGCCATTTTTATGGGAGAAGGGGTAAATGATCACGAATTTCCGGCCAAAAATCGCAAAAACGCACCTAAAAATGGCCAATAAATGCAGGTTTTGCCAAAAATCTATTTCGGCTCGTGCATTTTTTTCAACCCATTTTTATACAATGATAAAATACTTTCTTGGACAAAGTGATATTGATTATATCGTTTTTCAGTATTTTTTAGAAAATTTCAAAAAATTTTCGGCGCTTCGCGCAAAATATCGCTAATATAATGTATTTAGATTGAAGCAGGGGCATTAAACACTCAAAAATCAATTTTCGTATAATCTAGGCATCTTTATGCAGATTTAAATATCTTTTGTATCTATTCATACTGTTTTTAAAAATTTTATGTAAAATAAGTACTATTCAATAACTTTGCACTTTTTTGCCGTTCAAAGATAAAATTGACTAATTTATCCCGATGTTGCATTGAATTTCTAAGCACAGTAATGCTTATTTTAAGATCTAATTGGCATATTACAATATCTGTAATATTTCTGATTTTGCAGTACAAGTTGTTTTAGCTTTCTCAGTCGAGTTTTATGTGTAAATTTCATCAAAAGCTCATGAACTAATATTATCAACTAAATTCAGGCCGAATCATCACATTTAGGGCCACGATTTTTGTATTCGGCAAAGATTTTTCATAATGTACAGAGACTTTTCAGGACCGTCTTTGTACATGCACAAAGACTTTTGGAGAGACAAAAACTGTAAAAAGGTGTAAAATTCCGGAAAATTTTCGGCGCATCAGTAATTGTCTGTCCTATATATCTTTAAAATAGTAGAATTTGCATTTAGAATGGAAAGGAAAAATGTCGAATATTCAGAAACCCGGGAATTAGCTAAGATACACTACCAAAGGTCGAAAAATCCTGTTTTACCAAACTAAATCGCTACTGTACCATACTATAATAGTACACAAAAATTTGCATGTACAAAATGTTCAAAGACTTTTGGATACCATCTTTGTACATGTAAAAAGGTATCTTGCACAAAAAAAACACTGTTTAGGACTGCATGCCGGTTGCAGGTCACACACTGGCAGTATGTAAAAATGTGTATCTTTAAAAATATATTAATATAAAATATCTACAAAAATTTGTTCGCTCATACAAAGAAATTACTTAATTTACTGGTCCCCATGTTGGGATTTCACCCTTCCCTCAACTCTGGACCTTAGGAAACTACTACGATCGGAAAGTACAGTGCAGTTTCCGTCATATTACCTACCACACCAGAATTGGATGACTGAAAAAGCGTGTTTAAACATGCATTACTGCAAAAGCGAGCACAACAATGGCTACAGTTCTGTCTTTACTTAGCTTATTTCGTTTGTTCGTTTATTTCTTCGACACTGTTTTCTTATTAATAGTAATAAAAGTTTTTAAGTGCTTGTTCAGCCATATTTTTTATTAACTTTTCCAAGTCTTCAACGGCAACTTGTTAAATTAAGTGTGCTTTCCTGCTGCTGACTTTATTCAATGAATCCTTCACACATTTAATCTACTATTATTGAAAATAAAAATGAATTGTTTGACATTCGATAAAGTGCTTAATATTACCATTATTCTCTAGCTCATGTGCATACAAAATATTCTAAGAGTACTATTTATGGGTATAGGTATACAAGCTTGACCCTCGGCATTACCATCGGCCTCGGCCGAGGCAAGGATTTTAAGTTGCCTCGGCCTCGGCCGAGGCCGAGGGTCTAAAAAGTACCCTCGGTCCGATCACTGGTGGTGGGTAGAATTACCCCCGTAACAATTGTAGAGATCATTGTGAAAAAAGACTGAAAATTCCACCTGAAAGCGGCAAATGTACCAAAATTCTCCGGCGTTCCGTGCCATATTAATAAATTGTATTTTTTATCGCTAAAAACGCATAAATTGGCGAAACTTTATTAATAGAGTTCCTCGCACATAAGATCCTACCGTACTGTATTATATTATCCTAAAATTCACATATCCAGCATGTTCATTGACTTTTAGGCACCGTCTTTGTACATGTAGAAAGAGATGTTGTACAAAAAACAATGACCACAATTTACTATATGACCATTTCTGGATTTTACCTCTCTGGCCACTTCCATCTTGCTCATTTATGACGTGTAGTGTACCTATATAAATTTTTTATTCAGGAAATTTTAATTTGAGTTATACCCTAGAAGCTCATAAAAAACGTCAAACAACATGCGACGCGAATATAATTTTTTTGTCAAATCGAATGGAGTATTTCAGACAGAGAGATCACCCAATTACACAACTGCAAATTTCTGCTATTTTTTGTCTACGTTATGAACAAAAAGTTTACGCAGCGCTTAGCGCCGGAAAAATGTGGACCGAATTCTGAAATATGAAAAATTGGGCATGTTAATAATTATAAATTGTAGCTATTTTCATGAAAGCCCGATGAAATAATGAGCAAATGTTCGTTTGCAGCCGGTTCTTTCAGCTTCTTAAGGCCAGACTTTTTAAGTATGACGGATTGTTTTTTTTCATGCAAATTATATTGAAAAATATCCTTATTTTGTCCACTAAGGGACCGATTATATGCTTATCTCTTTGTTAGCATTTGCGAAAAATTTAGTATGAGCAATCGTTTCATTTCAATTTCGATTGGTCCGGCTGGGCTTCGCACCGAGTATATAAAAATTGTTTTTTACGCATGGAAGTTTAATTGCCAGCCATCATTTCATCATGCGATTCGTTGTTTTAACTTATTGTGTGTCCTTTGACAATGGTTCTTTGTTTTACTGTGACAACAAATGTATGTTTTTCGATCGCGTATTCATGGGATAAGCTCGCTTGCTGCACTTTCTCTTCATTGAGACGCTTGCATGCTTTAGAAAAAAGTAGCTTATCTTTCTGGTCCTGTGTAACAACACTTGAGGGATAATACGTGTCTACGTGCAATAATAAGTCGGTCCATGTGCTAAATTACGTATGTAAAATGCGCTTCTGATCTGAGTCTTTTTTAGCGCTTTGGGTCGGTAGAAATAGCTCTTTCTTATTCCTCCACGCAGTCATTGTTTTGTTATCCGCTTGCTCTGCTTACCTTACTTTAACTATTCAAGTTAACTTTCGTGGTGGCGCCTATCGGATTACGATTCGTATGAGTAGTTAGTAGTAGAGATGGTAAAGTGGAGGTAAAAAGTGAAATTCAATAATCTTAATTAAGTAACTGACAGTGTTAGAAATCGGTTTCTAACTTTCAAACGTACCTCTTACTCAACTCGAGCAGCCATTTTCAGCCCCATTCTGTCATTTTTGAATAGAGGAAACGATAATAATGGTGTCGCCGTCGAGTAAAACGTTCTCATTTTTAAATTATTGTTCACTTTTTAATGTAATTAGCAAGGAATGCTACATTAGCGCATTTTATTTAGATAGGCCGCTATTTTGCAATCGGATTGTAAATCAAATCGGGAAAGTCAGACAGACGGATTAAGTTCAATTTTATGGTTATTCTAACAGCTTGTTTATTAAATTACTGATTAGACCAGGCATTAGGTAGGCTTATAAACATTGATTTTAATTGCCTATAAGCTCTCAGTCAGGAAATAATTAAATTTTAAAAAATTTTAATCGAAAAAAGGTTTCAGCACATGACTTTTTAGACGAGCAAGGAAAGTAAAAACAATATTTCTATATCATTTACAGTAGTTTGAAAATTGCAGGCATTACGTTTATCGCAAAATCTGTTGTTAAAATGAATATGATTGTTAAATCAAAAATTGAATCATTTAAGTAAAGAAGCGATTCATTGAATAACTAGGATAAGTGGAGTTTCATGATATTAATCATCTTAAGACAATTTCACGGGATGTTATTTCGCGCATTTCAAAAAAACGTCGGCTATTGCGAGAGCTTGTGGTTCGGGTCAGCATGGTCTCATTCAGTCAATGATTCAATATTAAATTGCTTAGCCAGTTTTTCCTCTTTATTTATCTCCTGGTGCGCTCTGCAGTTTACTGAGTGAAACCTGCATTATGCTATAGGCTAAATATATAATTATACGCTTTACTGTCGATAATGTTTGCTAGTCTGTCTGTAGGCTTACTGCGATTAATGTGGTAAAGGTCTTATCTAAGGCATTTTATTGGTAATTTAATAAAAAGTTGTATCGAGCGATAGAAGTGCAGGCGCGAGAAATCGATTGAACAAAAAAAAATACCCGAAAAAGTTGGGTGTATATTTATAATATGAATTAATGAGAACGTCTGCAAGCGAAAATTTCGGTTGTGCATTTGTTATTTTTTCATAGCTGTTGCTGGGCGTTGTATTAGCTTTATTTATTTGTGAATAGTAGTTTTTTTGGGTTTGAGTTGAGTCCCGTTGCCTAAATTTTTGTCTCATATCTCACTATTCGCGTACCCACTTGATTTTAAACCAAATCTCAGGTGCGGAATAATTTTTTATGCAACTTTGGTAGATTTTTGTTCTTAAAAAACCTTGACAGTTTGCATAGATATTCGACCAGCATAATTCGGGTAAAACAGCTTAGGCCTTAAACTTCATTTTTCTCAAAGAAACGTTCTGCGCATCAAATTCTTATGCGACAAAAATAGAAGTAGGTAATGCAAAAATTTTCCGGCTTGTAAGATTAAAAATTTCATAGTCTGTTTAACTTATAAAGTGACTGAGATTGAGTCATTAGGTCAGAAATCCAGTTTTTTCAATTTTCTTCTCGACACATTGATGTATTTCAGTATTTTCTCAATATTTCAGCTTAAATAACGAAATAAACGCATAAATGCATTATAATAAGTTTTTCTAGACGAAAAGTTAGCTTGATAAAGTGATGTCAGTTCCGCGGCATGCTTTCCACTTAATTTTAATGTTCATTTTCCAAGCATCTTATCGTTTTTATCCTCCATTTATTTTAACTATAGTCAGACAGATCTTATTCCCTAGATAAGTGTATGCAAAAGATGTGTTGACTTCACCGGACTTCTATAAGTAACTAGGTAATTGGTACATAAATGCTTTGTTTACTCGGATCGTTGTATATTCGTTTCTACAGGTTGTTATTTGTGATTCTGTCGTATTCTTGCTCTGAAAAATTTTGTTGACATCTGTTCATAAGAATATCATCGAAAGCCTGATTAACAAATGATATAAAACGTCAGCTAATCTTGTAGCAACGCATTTAATTTTGATTAGCGTATATATAACGGGCTATTTTTGACTTAATATTAGCATCTGGTTATGCATGTAATCCTGTTATTTTAAATTTACTGAATACTCATTTTTTAATTTTTTGCTTTTTCTCTAGTCTTTTTACAAAAAATTGTAGGTACTGTGCCTATCTGACAGTTGTTGAATAACAACGTAATTTGATTAGCTGTAAACGGAACTATATATTATGAAAATCATGGCGTGCCGCTGAAATTATATTTAGCCAAGTGCGCAGCATGGCCGGTCTGGGTGTCAGCTGGAGGGTCTAATTAAGCTAAAACGGCCTAAAAACTGGGCTGGATGCTAAAATAGCATACCTAATCAATGTTCACAGTATTTGGTCAATTTAAAGCACTTTGCAGAAACTAAGCTCTTCATGTATTTTACTCTTAATTTTGCCATAGTTTCTAGAAAATTTTTTTGCGCCTTCAGGTAGCCTAAATAGACTGCTTGGCAGTGGTGACTGTCTTTTTATACATGTACAAAGATTTTTGGAAAAACAAAAACTGCAAAAAAGGTTTAAAATTCGCAAAAATTTTTGGCGCCTCGCGCTGAAATGAGTAATTGTGTGTTCTATATATATATATATATATATATATATATATATATATATATATATATATATATATATATATATATATATATATATATATATATATATATATATATATATATATATATATATATATATATACAGGCCCGTATCCAGGGGGGGGGCGGGGGGGGCCTGCCCCCCCCGAAATGGGAAAAAATTTTGTTTTTCCCAAGGGTCCCCAAAGGGAAAAATGAAAAATTGGCGAAGTTGGTCTGAAACACCGCCAAAACAGGTTTTTAGTGTACTTTTGAGCTAGAAAACACAAAATTTTCCGGCGATTCGCGCCGGATTTATTGTTTATGTAAGGTTTTGTCTTCTAAACCGCTGAAAATCGCTCAAATTTGAGTTAGACATAGAAAGTATGTCAATTTTTTTCTAACGCTTTGCGCCGGATTCATTGTTTAGCTATAGTTTTTGCCTTCTAGCTCACTCAAAACAGCTCAAATATGAGTTATGACATGGGAAAATGCCTGTATTCAGGGGGCGGGGGTTCTGCCCCCGAAATGTGGAAAAAAATTTTTGTTTCTCTCAAGGGTCCCCCGAAGGGAAGAATGAAAAATTGGCGAAGTGCGTCTGAAACAGCGCCTAAACAGGTTTTTAGCGTACTTTTGAGCTAGTAAAGTCAAAATTTTCCGGCGATTCGCGCCGGATTTATTGTTTAGGTATAGTTTTGTCTTCTGAACCGCTAAAAATCGCTCAGATTAGAGTTAGATATAGAGAGCATGTCAATTTTTTTCTAGCGCTGTGCGCCAGATTCATTGTTTAGTTATAGTTTTTGCCTTCTAGCTCACTGAAAACAGCTCAAATTTGAGTTATGACATTTGAAACATGAAATTTTTCCGGCGCTTCGCGCCGTATCTATTGTTTATTTATGTTTTTTTGTCTTCTAGTCCGCTCAAAACCGCTCAAATTTGAGGTTGATATGCAGAGCATGTCAATTTTTTCGGCGCTTCGCGCCGAATTATTAATTATCCGTATTGCTTTTCTCTGTAAAGCACAATGATTAAGTACAAAGGCACAAGATAAGAAATAATTCGCTCATTAGGTGATGAGAAATCAGCTTAAATGATAAATTTGCTGTATATCGAAATGGAATAAAGTGAAAATTTTTAAATTTTTTGTTGAAATTTTTCTTCACCGTTGTATAGAGCTCGCCGAGATACGCTCAAAACTGTCTTTATTTTCGCCTATCTCCTAATGGTTCTCGAGATATCTGGTCTCAAAAATTTTCGGCCCCCCCCGAAATAAAATCCTGGATACGGGCCTGTGTGTATATATATATATATATATATATATATATATATATATATATATATATATATATATATATATATATATATATATATATATATATATATATATATATATATATATATATATATATATATATATATATATCTTCATAATGTCAGAAATTGCACTTTGAAAGGCATTATGTCAAATTTTTCGGCGTTTCGTGCCATTTTGAGACGATTATTAGTGATCTTTGTTCTGAGAAACCGAAAAATTATCTAAAATACACTACCAAAGGTCGAACAATACTGTTTTTGCCACTTTAAAATCGCTATTTTACCATATTATAACCCAAAAATTTGTGTGTAACAAAATGTACAAAGACTTTAAGGGACCATCTCTGTATATACCTGTACAAACGGATCTTGTACAAAAAAACACTGCTTCTTGGCCTATCCTACGTACATGTCTGTTTATAGTCGTACCGCAACCGTAGTTTGGCCGTATTTGTTACCTTTCTCTACAAAATTAATAATAGTGATCGGCGTGGCAGTGACGAGCTTGTGATGATTGAATTATTGAAAATTATTACCACAATGATATTTTGAAATATCAGTTTAGAAATAGGATGCAGAAGGAATTGTGTTTTGAAATCTAAGATGCAGATGTATCGATGCACATAATA
Organism: Mermis nigrescens; assembly: GCA_036768485.1. NCBI lineage: Eukaryota > Metazoa > Nematoda > Enoplea > Mermithida > Mermithidae > Mermis > Mermis nigrescens. The sequence goes on from JAVLUZ010000740.1 coordinate 131,639, forward strand.
AAATTATTGGTGTCATTTGTCTAACTATTGAGGTTTCATTCAAATTGCAACGCTTAGTGAGATCAATTCACTGGAAGTCAGTCGATTTAGTTGGATTTGTATTCTTTACATCTTACCGTGCTGGCTAGTTATGTCTTCGCCCAAACTACCGGATACTACAGCAGATGCTTCCGAAAAGTGCATCATCGTACCAGTGCCTGTGAAACGCAAAACTGTTCGTATTGATTCTAAATCGCCAACGAAAGTATCTTGCTATTCGACTTCTCAAAACGGTATTTGATTTTACATGTATTTATAATTTATTTTAGAAGGAAAACAAGCATGATAGGGTGGCCAAGGGGTAAAGTCATTCTTGTAACGGTGGTTGAAAGATTCTCCGCCCTGTCTTATTCATTTCATGCACCCTCTGAAGTTGCTATTTTTGACTTTATTTTTCATCTTCTTTCATAGATGCACGAGGTCAGGTTGGCCATGGAGGGGTGAAATCGAGATTTTTGGGTCAGAGAGGGGTAAAATTCAGTTTTTGTATAACAGTAAACTGAGTTTTGGGCTATTTTAACGTCAAAATCGCTAGAAAATACACTATTTTGGCTAAAATTGCTTGGCAGTACCTAACTTTTGGACTCTTTAGCGGGGGAAGGGGGTAAGAACTACTCTCACCTCTCTATCTGCTGTATGTCCTCTCCTTTTTTGACAGTAACTTACATTTTATACCATTCTTAGATTTCTACATCATGAGTAGAACATAAAGGTCTCGCGGGATTCAGAAATTTTTTCGTATTTGTAAGAGCTTTTCGTGATATAGTTTTAGCTTCATAATTTCTAGCAATTTTTGTGTGGGCCCCGAAATCAAACATGTAACGGCTCGAAATTTTGAGTGGGGCTTCCCGACTATTTTTAGGAGGGATAAATGACCGCCGATTTTCGGTCAAAAAGGTCCAAAAAACACAACTTCTTGAAAAATCGGGAGGGGTCAAAAATTTTGTGGCTTTGGGGATGGGGTGAGGGGACGACTGACTCGGTTGGGGGATCCCTCCTATCCCCCCTGTTACACGTATGCCCGAATTGCCGTGTCTCCTCTCTTGCTTTATTTGCGTTCATAATTTTATAATATCGACTGGCTATTCCATTAGATAGAACTATTATTCGCCGTTTGAAATTTTGCTGGAGATGGAAAACGGCGACTTTAGGTGGGATGCGTTTCCTTCCTGATAATACAATGGTTGATCTGTCGTTGTCTAAGCGTGCTCGAATTTTTTAAGTCTGAAATTTTCAAGTTTTGTTATCGAAAATATGGAGTATAAAAACCTCAACTCGTTCAATAAATATGGTTAAAATCATACATGTAACGGCTCGAACTTCAGGGAGGGGGTCCTCGGCCATTTTTACGGGGGATGACCTCCAATTTTTGGCTAAAAAACGCCTAAAAACGGCCAACAAATTAATTTTTGCAAAAATCGAGGGGGGGCGGTCAAAATTTTCTGGCTTTTGGAAGGATGGGTGGACGACCGACTTCGGGTGGGGTATCCCCCATCTCCCTGTTACATGTCTGGTTAAAATACGGTTAGGTTCGGCGTCGGGCGCTGCGTCGCCGCTGATTGGAGGCGATCAGACCGCTGACGCTTTGCCATCGTCGGCGGCGGAAGACGCTAATGGGCATAAAGCGTCATTGTATAATTATCGAAATTGCCTAAATTCGGGACTTAACGCCACGGGCGCCTCGTCCGGATTGACTCTCTACGAAGACGACACTATGTCGATGCCCACTTTAGCTGCTTATTTGCGAAGCTTTACGTTTCCGGGACCCGAGCCGCTGAATAAATCGGCCGATGCGGTTTCAATGCGCACTAAAGTACGAGTTTTAGAATGAAGGAGATTATTTTATCACAGAAAATCGTTTTTGTTTTTACTCTAAACATTTACATCAAATTTTCCGAATTATGCCTTTTTTTAAGTTTTTTTCTTGTTTATCTCGAATTTTGCTTTTATACTATACATAACCTATGAATCGTGGATGCTTAACGTCAGGGTGGCTAGGAAGAAGTAAAACCGAAAATACGGGATCGGGGAGGGGTGAAATCAAAGATTTTTACTTTTCTCAGCTGACTTTCTTACGGATTTTAGGTTAAGATCGCTCACACGATTTTTGGGCCAAAATTACTCAACTTGACTTAAAACTTTTGGGACCGTTAAGGGGGAGGATAATACCCGCGGCTCGAAGTTTTGGAAGGGATCGCTGACAATTTTAAGGGAGGGTTGAATCATCTTCAGTGTTTGACCGAAAATGGCAAAAAGCACCGAGAAATGGCACAGAAACGCAAGTTTTCGCCAAAAATCTGTGGGGAGGGAGTCAAAATTTTTCTGACTTTGGGAGAAACTTTAGCAGGGTGGATTTCCTATCGCCTGTTACATGTGTTGTAATACCCACCAGGCGCGTAGCTGACCATCCGATTTGGGGGGACCAACACCAAGTTTTGGGGGACTAAGCCTAAATAAGCCAAAAATTGCACAAAATAACGTTTAAAAAGTCATATTTTTCGATTTTTCTGAATTTTGGGGGGTCAACCGTACTCCGTACCCCTTATTCCCCTTAGAGATACGTGCCTGATACCCACGCTCACCTCTTATGCGCAAATATGGTATCGAACAGCCTTTTTGCTTAAATTTAACAGTAGTTTGAATTGCTGTTCTTTTCTCAAATCTTGAATCGTTCCATTTCAGAAAGTAGCAAAATTAGGCACTTTACTGGGCGTATATTTACCCACGATACAGCATATACTGGGCGTACAAATGTTCTTACGTCTATTGTGGATCGTTGGCGTAGGCGGTGTTACCCATTCCTTTATAATGGTTTTCATTTGCTGCCTTTGCGTAAGTTATTAAGTGATCAAAAGGATGTGATTAAGTGATTACGACTTACATGCATAAACGACTTCATTAAGCTAATGTTTCAAATTCATTCATTTCCATTTTTGTTCACTTTGTATTCGATTTTTCATTTACATTTCTTATTTTACGTTTCTTCACTTCTGTTCCGTTATGTCACTCAATAGAACTTCGGCGTAATTACTCATTAAGCTGAAGTGATTTTCATTCTACGCATACATACATAAATATGTATGTACATTAATAAACATGCGTATTTTTTCTATATAAAATGGCTCCATTTGAGCTAGTTGAGGAGAAATTTCGGCGGGCTTAATAAATGCAGCATATTTGGAGTGAAACGGGCTGTCAGTTCATTAATGCGTACAAAAAACTACGAAAATATTTTTTATTCTGTGCTCATTTTTTGGCAACATCTTTAATAAGACAAATGCTTTCTTGAAAAAGGTGATTTATGCAATTGAATTCATTTGTTATGCAAAGGTTTGTAAAAAGGTGCAATAATTTTCAAATGTATATTAAATATTGTAGAATAATTCAATTGGCAATTAAAGAAATGCAGTTTCGTTTATCTTTCGCTTCTTGTCAAATTCCTTCTGATTTGTCGAATTAGATTTTGTCGACAAAAATTCGACAGTTGCGAAAGTCTACTATATACGTATGTACGAATCACACTTTTTTTGTACATTTTTATGCTTATTACGCTATACGATTATAACATGCGCATATTTCGTGCGTTTTCATTTTCAGACCTTTCTTACATGCATTTCCGTGTCAGCTATTGCCACCAATGGCGTTATTGAAAGTAAGACTTCCCTATAATAAGCATACATAACATACGTAAACAGGGGTGTACGCAGGGTTTTTTAAAGTGGGAGGCGGTCGAAAATTGGTGACCCTATATTTCGGGATATATTCGCCGGGGCACAAATAAAGTGATTGTCGACGTTTCCGAGCATGCTTTATTCATTAAGCTCACAAAATTCAAACTTTTCGAAAAATTTTATTTTCTATCAATATGCTATAAAAATGACGCTTTTTGGCCGCGCCTGGGCCCAAGTTATGGAAAATAATGAGCGCGAAAACTTTTGAGATTTTTTGATGAAACGATTGAAATTTCCATTATTTTTCATACGTTATCTTACCTTTTCAAAATTATTTTCGGGCTAAGGGGGGCGGCTGCCTCCCGCTCCGCCTGCGTACGCCCATATGCATATACGTATAAACAGGCCCGTATCCAGGATCCGGCAAAGAAAGGGTTGGCCCATAATAAATCCGTTTATATCTCGGGAACTTCGTGGAGATATTTCGCAAAAACCTCATTTTCCGACCTATTTTAACATTTTGCATCCATTAAACTCATAAAATTTTACCCTCTCGAAAAAACATTGTTCTTTCTCTAAAAAGGCTTTGAAAAACGTTTTTTTTGATCGCGCTTGAGGCGAAACTATATTTCACATATGGCGCGATGCGTCGAAAATTTGATTACTTCCTGGCAAACAGATGCATTTTTTCCATCTTTCCTTGCATTATCTTACTTGTTAAAATTTTTTTCAGTTAAATGGAGCGGCCGCTCTCGTCTCCCTTAAATATGACCCTGCATATATATACATATACTTGCACGATTCACAGACATACACACGAAAAATACATATTGATTAGGTTTGTTATTTTTTCTAAATTTTCAAAAGCGTGCTAATCAAAATGTCTGTCGATATATCCATACATGATTTGGGGAGATTTAACCCCTGAAAAAATTTTCATTATTCGCAGAGATTTTTTCAATCCCCCCTCGCCCGAATTCGCGATTTTTCGAATGTTTACAAAAATTCCTGAAAAAAGTCGTAGAAAAGGTGTTTTTCTAAGCGTTTATAGCTAACTATTTGCTCAAAAGTGCCAAATTTCTGGCGCTCCGTGCCAATATACTCATATTTCGACTACATTTCGTTCAATTCGTTTGAATTTTTTAGGTTTTTGAATTTTTGTTTTTATGCTCTAGAAAGGTAAAGCATCGTCAAAAACGTCGAAAAACGATGTTTTTTACGCTTACCCGCCATTTTTGGGCCCAAAAAAGGCACTTCAACATTTCGGTCCGCCCTCAGCATATATACCATACTGTGCATGTCTGGAAATAACCATACAGTGAATGGTATATTTTCGACAAGTTTTTATGCTTAATATTCTCAAGTTTTTTTGAAAAACACAGGATATCTGGTCAAATTATCCGTGAATCGCATGATCGAATTATACGCTTTACGCGTAAAGTGCGTCAGGCTGCATAATTTTCTTTTCTCTGCGTTTGATTGCGATCAAATTACATTTTTAATAAAAAAATATTGGTTTTTCGACGAAATGTCAAATTGGATGTGAATAAATGCGCAATTTTATCGTCAAATTAGATAGGGAATAGGCATATATATTTAATCACTGAAATTCTCGCTTTTTTACTCAGCATGGCTTACGCTTCGTGGATTCGCTGCAGAATTAGCAAAAAACATGCCCTACGGGCTTTAGTGACAGTTTCATTTAAATGCTCGACTTAGTAAATGTATGAGCGCCATGTGATTAAAAAAATTATAAAAAAGTTTGGCACATGCTTTGTTTACGACGCTCAGTGTAATAATTATATTGTAGTATCTGATGAATTGCGAAATCGGATGCCCATCTTTCGGTGTTCTTGTAGCATATTAAAAAGCTGAAAGTTTTGCTAGATGATAAAGAAAAAGTTTCAATAAAAATCAGCATTGTGCGAAGTGAATCGGTGTAAAAAATGTTCCTCGTAGTATATCTGTATTTTTTAATTACTGCAGACACGCGGTTCCTTGCAATTTCATTCCGCAATACATCAATCATTCTGATAAAACGTTTTTTTAACATATATTCTTATATTCTTTGCTAACTTACCTTCAGGCAACAATTGTCATGGAGGACATACTTGAGCTTGGGGGTCGGTGATAAGGGGTATTACTTCCCCCAAAGCTTTAAAAAACTCATAGCTCTATGCACTCTTTATTTGTACGAGACTAAGATTTTGAGGCTCCTACAAAGACGTCGAAGCCATCTTTGTACAATGTACAAAGACTTTTTGGGGCAGAGTAATAGTAATTTTAACACTTTTTTGAGTATTTTTTAGCGAAATTTCAAAATTTTAGGCGCTTCGCGCCGAATATCATAATGACATTGTATTTAGCTCCAAGCGCTGGCATTAAACACGCCAAAATCTATCCTTAAGCATCTTTGTACAGATTTAAGCATCTTTTACATCTATTTCTACTGTTATATGATGATTTTATGCAGAAAAAAGAGTTATTAAACAACTTTGTACTGTTTTCTGCCGTTTGAAGCTAAAATTGACTCTTTTATCTTTGCGTTGCATTAAATTCATAAGCGAAATTGATGTCTATTATGAGATTCACTCAGCACATTGCAATCGCTTTATTATTTATAATTGTGTAACACAACTTATTTTAACCTACTGAGTCGAATTTAATGTGTAATTTCAATCAACCTAAGACTCATGAAAATTTTGGCGTTTCGGGCCGAACTAATATAACCAACTGAATTTAGTACAAAGTTACATCTTTTTCGAAGCGTGCGGGTCACGGTTAACAATCTAGTAGTATGTAAAAATGTGTACATTCAATAGCATATCTATACGTTATATGTATGTACAAAAAAATTTTCGCTCGTGCAAAGACTTTTCCGGAGATCTTTGTACATGTACAAAGAGGCTCGTACAAAAAAACAGTGGTTCTATATATAGTTATTTCAACCGAAAAAAACATTGCTGTATTGCCTTTTTGGGCTCAGAAAACTATCTAAATACCTTTTTTGGACTCAAAAACATACCGAGTCACTTCGGGGATGCTATTGGGATGTTTGAGTTTAAAATGGATTTATAGCGATTTTCCCGTCTTTAAAAATGAGCTAAGTAGCTATTTTTAGTCCAAAGAAACTATTAAGCTTTGTCTGTGAGTTCAAAAAGGCTAAATATTCTGCCACAAATACTCAAAAACGGTGGTTTCGAAGCAATATCATCATTTTTTCGCTTCAGATTCGTTTTTTACAAAGCACCTAGCTATCTGTAACTTTTTGGTTTTCACTCCTCGAAAATTTGACCCTGCGCACCTACGCCTTCAGTTTATTTATTATTCCATTATTATTCACTGATGACTGGCTTCAACTACACAGCTACATTCTGTCATCACCATACCTGGGCGTGGGGGTTAGGGGGTATGCACCCCCTAGAAACTAAAATACCCCCAGAATTCAATTTTTGAAATTTTGTTTTTGTTTTTTCGCAATTTTTTGATGCCAATGGACAGTACTCGATGAGAAACCTTAAAAAATGGTGTTTTTTCGCCATACCACCATTTAAAAGGCAATTTTTTTTGACACTTTTGAAAAAATCTTGCATTCCCCCGCAGAACTTTAGTGCCGCCCACCTATGATCATCGCTCTAGTACTTCGAATCACCAGCTTTTTGTACATACGTTCTTATAACATATGCTTACGCAACTTTGGTCCGCTTCAGAATCATACGAGATGTTTTATATGCCGATTTTTGTCCTTTGGCTAACAGACAATTTTTCAACCTCAATATGAGTTGCATACCGTACTCGTATAGGACGAGCATTTTATACGATTTTTCCCGTATATTTAAATAGTGCATATTAAAACGTCGGAGCGAGCAAGAAAGAATTGAATTTCAGGAAATAACTTTTAGAAATCGATGTGCTATAAGTGGAACAGTCTTTATTTTTTATTTTGCTGTATACTAAAAAAACACTCTATTCGTTTTGGCAAAAACACATTGTTGGTGAAAAAAGAAAATGTGTTAAAAAATAAGAAAGACGATTTAAATACATATATTCTGAAATGTTCACAAAACTACATGAAGTAAAACTTAATAATAAATTGTTGTATATCTGTCTTTAATGAGAGAGAAAATGAGTGAAGGTTCTCCCGGATTACACGTGTATTCGCTTGCGTTTTTCTGCTTTTTCGCGTAGTTTTGAAATTAGTGGCTCACACTTTCATAAAGTGATAATTATCCCATTTATTGACTTGATAATAATTCAATAAATCCATTTGATTATGATTGCAGGTGGAGGAGCTTATTTTCTGATCTCGAGGAATTTGGGTACCGAATTTGGCACTGCCGTTGGAATGCTTTACTATTTGGCAAACACTGTAGCGGCATCCATGTACCTTATTGGAGGCGTTGAGGTTCTTCTAGTGAGCAGAGCTATTCTTTAATTTTCAATTTCACAATAATAATTATTTTTTAATTTTTTAATTTATTATTCATCAATATTTTGATTAATTGTTAATAAATTCCACAATAGGATGTTTACAAATGCGTGAAATAATGGTTAAAACAGGAATTATCGGTGCGAAAAGTTTTAGTTTTCTTAAAGGCGTCGCTATACTGAAATCGCCTAAAAGATCCCGATAATTTATGCATTAAAATGAGGTAAAACTCTGACCCTTATTAAAAAATCTTGACGAATTTCTTTATTTGAATAAGCACTTTTTTGTTTAATTTATTTATAAAATTGTTTGGGCTAGTATCTATTTATTCGATAACCTAATTTTGCATTTAATTATTTGCGTATTGAATTAATAGATATACTCATACATTTTTCGGCTATCATTGGGGTTTAAGAATTTTCCATAGTTACATATATACCGACTTACGTAGCACATGTAATTTGACATTCTTAGCTCGAGAGTTAGAATTTTCGGATTGCATTTCAGCTGAAAATTTTAGTAGGGCTTAGTCGGCCATTTTTAGAGGGTGAATGACCTCGAATTTGTGGCCAGAAAGCGCAATTTTTTACAAAAATTGGGGTGGGGTCAAAATTTTCGGACACTAGAAAGATGGTGGCGTTCGATGTCGATTGTGGATACCCCCTATACATGCAGAGCTTGAGAATTCCTGGAAGGGGATGAAATTTTAGAGTGCCTTTTCTGGGCTTAAAACCGGTGGATACGCGTTTAAAAAAACATGATTTGTCGTTGTTTTTGACTATGCTCTATCTTTCTGGAGCTCGGAAATAAAAAAAAATTTCGAAAAAATATTAGAGAAATTCAGGTAAATGAACAAAATATAGTTAAAAAGTGAATCGGCATATGGCGGTATGGCGCGAAGCGTTGAAAATTTCACACTTCTGACTAAACAGATTGATAAGAATACTTAGGAAAGTATCTTTTCTTCTTATTCTTTGGAAAATCGGGAATTCTATGGGTATGAAAAAATTTCCAAAGGGGGTGTGAGACCTTTCTGGGGAGGGGTGAAACTCCTTACCATACATGTAACAAGGGATAGGAGATGTCCTACCCAAAATTGATCGTCCCCCGATTTTCCATCCAAAACCAGAAAATTTTTGACCCACCCTCCTTCGATTTTTGGAAAAAAACATGGGTTTTCTGGTCGTTTTTGGCCAAAAATTGGAAGTCATACTCCCCACCTCACTGAAAATGGTCGGAGACCACATCCTAAATTTCGGGCCGTTATATACATGTAAGCCCTAAACCTCAAGATCATGTATGGTCCCCATCATATCCCCTCTTATACGTACAATGTAAATTATGAAACCTTCCATAGATATATATGGCGCCGGGGCTGCCGCAATTCAGCTCCGAAACCGGACCGGATGGCCACACCGATTCGGCAATGTTCCATAATTTTCGAATCTACGCCACGGTCCTGCTGCTCATCGAAACCATAATTGTAGCCATGGGTGTCAAATTTGTTCAGTGTTTCGCGCCTATTTCGCTTTTTTGCGTCATAGTATCAATTTTGTCTGTGTACGTTGGAGCCGGAACGGCTGGCTCGTCGAGGAGTCCCATGTAAATTTATGCGGATTTGAATTTTTTAATTTGAAATCTCAAAAAAAATTAAAAACACGTCGAATCCTGCTAGATAGCTAAAAATATTTTTAGTCTTGATTCTTTTGACTGCAGTAGTTGAATTGCCGAGATTGTTATAGAGGAAGTATTTGCAACTTTTCTCTAAGGTTTAAGAAAGCTTTCGATGACGCTACTCATTTACTGTAAAAGGGCAGATAGAATTAGGAATAACCATGGTCTGAATCAGGCACGTATCTCTGGAGGAATGGGGGTTGGACCACTCCATATTCAGAAAAATCGGAAAAATAGGACTTTTAAAACGTTGTTTTGTGATATTTTCGGCCTTTTTTGGCTCAGTCCCCCTAAAATTGGTGTTGGTCCCCCAAAATAGGACGGCCAGCTACGTGCCTGGGTCTGATGGAGCATACATGCACAGGGGTGAGGGGGTACTGTCCCCCGCTGAAAGGTCAGCCGGAGAGGTACTGTCTGGCGATTTTTAAGCTAATGAAATCTTTTTCATCATTTTTGAGGTCAAAAGCAGTAAAAATGTCAAAATTTTTCCGGCGTTTTGCGCCGGGTTCGTCCTTTCATGTTTTTTACGCAAGAGGCGCCCAAAAGTGCTCAATTTTTGCTTTTTGTCAGCGTTAAAACTGATATAATGCAGTCAAGATGGACTGGAAATGCTTTATAAATGCGATATTACCACGAAAAAACCTTTTATATGCTATTTTGATCATTTCGATCGTTCAAACAGCAAAAAAATCGTGAGCGTTAAGCTTACTGTTTTGGAATTCTGGGATTTCACTCCCCCTACCTGCTGATTATTTGCGCATCTACCATGTATGGGGGTGGGGATATAACCCCAAGAAAATCAATGCTTCCCACTCATTTACTGTAAAAGGGCAGATGGACTTTGGAGCAAATGTACATAATATGGAGGAGGGAATTTAACCTCAGAAAATTTTTCACCCTTCCCTCCCAGGAATTATTTTATCCGCGCCCTAGAATTCGCGATTTTGCAAAAGTTATTTGCGTAAAAGGGGTTGAAGCATTTTTAGCTATCTGTTTGCTCAAAAGCGTCAAATTTACGGCTCTTCTCGTCTATATCCTCCCTTTTAAATATATTTTGTTTTGTTCGATTTGTTCGAATTCCTTAAAATTTTTCCCAAAATTTTATCATGTTATATGCTCTAGGAAGGTAGAGCATGTCAGAAACGCCGAAAATCCGATGTTTTAATGCATGTGACCACAGGTGGGCGGCATTGAAATTCTGGGGGCGCAAGATTTTTCAATGATCAAAAAGGGCCTTGATAGACTGTGGCCATATTACATTCCATTTTTTCAACGTTAGTCTCGAATCCAAGTACGTATCCATTGGCATCGAAAATTGCGGAACAACGCGACAAAAATTGAAAAAATAGAACTTCTGAGATACGTTAGTTTCTGGGCAATGTTCTGGCCTTCTCACGGGGAAAGGTGCATACCCCTACAAATCCCTTCCCCACGCCCAAGTATGCATGCAACCGCATTTTTACTGGTCATTTTCAAAAGGTTTGATAAACTTGGCCATGTTTTATTCCATGTTTCTGTCAGGATCGAATCCGGAATCGAATGATTATTAAGTTCTAGCGAAATCACATTATCTTGAACGAATAGTTAAAAAGAAGAATTGCTGCGACATTCTTCGAAATAAATGTAAATAGCGTCGCTTTACTTACAAAGCATAAAATCAATAAGCATGTGTGGCTTTCTATTCCGCTCTCATCGTGCTTGCGCATATTTTTTTGTATTTAAAAGCGCATGCATGGCACACTAGTTCACAGTTTGGCCTCGTCGTAGATCATTTTTTGGGTATTTCCTTGACCTTGTGTTGAAAATAAATATTGAAAAGAATTTATTTATTATTTCTTTATTGGAAAAAATCAGCTCTTAGTTAGAGTTCCGTACTAAAGCTGCATATTTAGTATTAAAAATTGCATGTTTGACTAAAAACGCGCTGTGTCATTAACATCAACAAATAAACGACAATGATCTGATTAAGCCGATGCGCGATGTTTCAAGCTACACGGTCTTTCCAAAGTACATATTAGGGAGTTCTGCTCTTCGCTCAATTTATGATAATTCAGATCCTCCAAGGACAAAAGGCAAATAAATTATCCGGAACATAAAACGTAATCAAGGTCAAAAACGGTCAAAAATATCAATTTTTGCAAAATTGATCGAAATCAACCAAAAAGTGTCAAGTAAGACAACTTTTCGCTATTTTAATATTTATAGGAATTTTCAAAGACCAGTTTAGCACGGAAAAGCCTTTAGGCTTATCTCCCAGACTGACTTGACGTCTCCCACACTGGCCATGCTGTGTATTTACTTGTACTGATAATTGCTACGGTTCAATTTACGATAGATATTCTGGCTGTTGTACAAATCCGTACTCATGCTCTTACATATGTACAAATGAAACGATTGTAAATTCCATGTAAACTGACTTTAGGCCATTTAAAATGAAGAATCTTGAGAGTACACGTTATAGCAATCAATAAACACATGAAGTTTTGGCTGTAATTTTCTAGGAAACCAGTACTGCACATGCTTATTCTTGGGGAGTTTGCCGCAAAATGACTGCGGCATCCTCTGAATTGTCGATATTTTATAAAAGTCGTTAAAATTTTGCCTTTTTAGACTGTTTTAGGTCCTTTTTGTCTCAAATTTTCGGCACTCCGCGCCATATATACATTTTTTGACTATATTTTGTTCAAAATTTTCCCGACTTTTTCCGGAATTTTTGTATGTTTTTATGTTCTAGAAAGAACAAGCATTGTCCGAAACGTCTAAAAAGAGTTTTTTGACGTGTACTTGTCGTTTTTAGCTCAAAAAAGGGATGTGGATAACTCGCTTCCCCCATTTCACCCTCACACAATTCACCCCTTCCCCTGACAACTCGCCCCGTACAACTCGCCCCCAACCATAACTAGCTCTCACACAATTCACCCCCCCACACAACTCGCCCCCCACATTTCGCCCTCACACAACTCGCCCCCCCCCCACAACTCGCCCTCACACATCTGGCCCCCATAACCCGCCCCCCACAACTCGCCCTCACACATCTCGCCCCCCACACAACTCGCCCCTCCAACTCGCCCCTCACACATCTCGCCCTCCCACAACTCGCCCCCCCCAAACTCGCCCTTACACATCTCGCCCCCACAACTCGCGCCCCCCACAACTCACCTCCCATTACTCGCCCCCGTGCAACTCGCCCTCCCCCCACAACACGTCCTTCACAACTCGCCCTCCTCCTTACTCGCTATTCGCCCCTTCACAACGAGCCCTTGAAACTTCAAGCCAAGGGCTCATGATTGCTTATGCAATTATATATTTTGAAGTCCATATAGGAGCTTCACGAAAAATCCCATTTATGGTGAAAATTGTACTCATGATGACCAATTTGTGCGGCGTTTTTACACTGCTGCTACAACATAATGAGTGTGTCATTTTTCTATGTGTGCAGTGTATGCATATTGTGCCATGAATCATACATTAATAGATTGGTATATTTTTACATATTTCTGAAGTATTTCTTATGCTGATTCTTGGGAATCAGTTGTGGGCATATATCCGGTAAAAACAGCTGGTCTGTGGGGGGGGGTCAAACTTTGAACATTTCTGGGCAAAACTCACCTCAAAAACTGGCATAAATGTTAAAATAGCGTGAAAACTAAACAATTTTTTCTCGTTTTTATTGTTTTTACCTTTATTTTGCCCCATTTTCCTCAAAAACTTCCTACTTGCGGGGAAGGGCGAATTGTTGTGAGGGGACGACTTGTGTGGGGGCAAGTTGTGGTTGGGGCGAGTTGTGCTTGGGGCGTGTTGTGGTTGGGGGCGAGTTGTGGTGGGGGCAATTGTGTGGGGCGGGGGGGGCGCATTGTCCGCAAACCCAAAAAAGGGACTGAATAAAAATTTTTCGGGCCTGATTCTACAGAATTCTCATGCTGTACATGTATGGTACTCACTGTTTTTTGTACGAAACAAAGATTTTGAAGCCATCTTTATTCAATTTACAAAGACTTTTTGGGGCAAAGTAATATGTAATTTTAACTTGTTTTGGAGTTTTTCTGAGCAAAATTTAAAAGAAAAATTTGGCGCTTCGTGCCGAATATCACAATTACATTCTATTTATCTCTAAGCGCGGATATCGAACACTCCAAAATCTATCTTTAAGCATCTTTGTACATATTTTAGCATCTTTTACATCTATCTCTACTGCTTTATAAAGATTTTATGCAGAAAAAAGAACTATTAAACAACTTTGCACTTTTTCTACCATTCGAAGATAAAATTGACTCTTTTTATCTTTGCGTTGCATTAAATTCATAAGCAAATTGGTGTCTATTACGAGATTCAGTCAGCGTATTGCAATCGCTGTATTATTTCTGATTGTGTAACGCAAGTTATTTTAGCTTTCTGAGTCGAAGTTTATGTGTAAATTCAACCCTAGAATGATGAAAATTTCGGCGCTTCGCGCCAAACTAATACAACTAGCAGAATTTAGGACAAAGTAATACTTTTTGTGGAGCGTGCGGGTCACGGATAACAATCTTGTAGTATGTAAAAATGTGTATATTTAATAGTATATCTATATATTATTGTACGAAAAAATTTTCGCTCGTACAAAGACTTTTCCGCAGATTTTTGTACATGTACAAAGAGGCTCGTACAAAAAAAACAATGATGATACTGTATAATCACTTTTTGAGTATTCATTTACCTGCATACTTGCTAAAACTGGCTTTTTGTACGTGAGGGCAAAATCAGGTAAGCCGCGGATGTGATTTGTGGTCGACTGACAGGTTATCATATCAACTCAGCATGACTGCTATGCTAAAATTTAAATGGAAAATTGAAAATTGTTTTTTTTAAAGTTTTCACATCTCTTAATTGCATATTTTATCAGGATATGCTTGATGGACGGAAAACTTTTAAAGCCAAGCGCTTACAGCGACTCAAACGGAACCGCACTTTGTAATAAAACACTAGATGGCCCACTGTACAATTATTATTGCTCCAGTAATGCGAGCGAATTGACGTGCGCCGAATTTCTTAACAGCGAAGTCGAGTGGGTGGCTGGAATTCCTGGATTCTCGGCGCAATTATTGTCGGATAAATTATTTGCTTTTTTGCTCAAGTTTGAAAGTTTTTGGTTAATTTCGATGTTCACTTATTACAGATTTTAAAGTAATCGCGAATGTCTATTATAATCATATAATTAGCGAGGAATTTGCTATGAAATTTCATGATATTAATAGTCATACGTGTAACGGCTCGAAATTTAGGGAGGGCGGGGGTCCCCGGCCATTTTTAGGCGGACGGGGTAAATGACCTCCAATTTTTAACAAAATAAAAACATCACAAAACACGTAAAACTAGTTAAAAAACGCAAGCTTTTTCCAAAAATCGTGGCTGGGCTTACAAATTTCCTGACTTCGGGGTTGAACGGGGTGACGTCCAACTTTGAGTAGGGGGATCACCCTCAAACCTGCCCCTGTTAGATGTATGGTAGTAGTGCTTCTTGATTAAAAAGTTCATAGTGCTCCTAATAAGCCCTGACATTATCAAATTCATTACTTTGTTTTTTATCTCAATGACTAGTTGTTGTTAATGAATAAGACGACACTGTCATCAGGCCCGTAGCTCTGGCGAAATGGGGGGTCCGAACCCTCCTAAAATCTAGAAAGAATCGGAAAAATAGGACTTTTCAAACGTTATTTTGTGCTATTTTTGGCCTTTTGGCTTAGCTCCCCCGAAAATTAATGTTGGTTCCCCCAAAATAGGACGGCCAGCTACGTGCCTGACTGTCATACTTTCCCAGTTCATACATAAGATTCAAAGCTCCGAGCCACGGTTCGTCGATTTTGAGCATATTGAACATTTTATGCATAATTTTATAAGACGGAAGTAGTAAAATGTCAAATGTCCAGGTCAGACTACATAAGTACTCTCAGTTCTGTTATCGAAAAAATGCTTAGAATGAAGTTCAAATGATATAAAAGTCAAATTTTTCGATAAATTCTTATATTTTTTGTCTATTAAAGTAACGTATGGGCTAAAAATTACTTTAAAAGTGCAGTCTACCTCAATTAGACCTTTTCAGATAGGCTATTTCGATCATTTTCGCATTTTACTTGCAAATGAGGCCGGAACACTAAATCCAACTTCTCGATTTTATGCATTTTGCTCCCCCTTTTAACTATAGATCTTAGTAATCTATGGATGTAATATGCATGTATACTAACAGCTCAAAATTTTTGGTGGGGGTTCCTGACCGTTTTTAGGGTAGATGGGGTAAATGACCTCCAATTTTACGCCAAAAACTACCGAAAACACCTAAAAACGGCCAAAAAACGCAATTTTTTCAAATAATTAGGAAGGATTAAAATTTTTCTGGCTTTGGGGGACGGGGGACGGCCAACTTTGTGAGGGGGATCCCCCACCCCCTATCAATGTATGGATAGTACTCTGTATTGCACTTCAATATATAACCGTCGTTATCGGATTTTTTGAAGATAATGCAGCCATGAGGTATATGGAAGCCGAAGACGCAGTGCCGGGCAGAAAAGCGTTGCGGGCCACCGAAGTTCATCAGGACATTGCTTCCAATTTTTTCATCATCTTAGCCATCTTCTTTCCATCGGTCACGGGTATTTTTACGGGCGCTAATATGTCGGGTAAGCTGCTCAATATAATTAATGTATTTTATTTGTTTTAAATATTTTCTATATATTTTATATATTTTGAAGATTTTGTATATATATTTTATATATTTTTATATATATTTTATTTTATATATTTTATGTTATGTATATATATATATATACATATATATATATATATATATACTCAATATATTTCCTTAATTAATAGGTAGATTTGTTTCCTAAATTTGAAAATTTTGGGTTCCTATATAACATAATCAGCGTTGCTTTGCTAGCAAGGATTTACTTAAGGGGTCAGGGGCGGTTTCCCTGTCTCGCCTAAAAATAGTTGGCGCCAGACGCGCACAGCATGGGAATTCTGGGGGAGGGAGGTGGAATTTTAAAGTGCCTTTGTTAGGCTCAAAAGAGATGGACGCGCCTTTCTAGAGCATAAAAACGCAAAAAGATTCCAATAAAAAATTGAAAGAAAAGTCGAAAAAATTTTGAACAAAATATTCTAAAACAATGAGTATATAGCGCGAAGCATAGATGCACAAGGTCAGGGTTGGCAGGGGAGGGGGTGGATACGAAAAATTCAAAATAGTAAATTGAGCATTCACGATTTTTTCGCTGTATTAACGATAAAAATGGTCAAAATAGCCTATAAAACGCTTTTTCGTGGTAATATCGCATTTCAAAAACATTTTTAGTTCATTTTGACTGCATTATATCGCTTTTAACAATAAAAAGTGCAAAAATGTATCAATTTTGGGCACTTTTTGAGTAAAAAGCACTTGAAATTAGAAATTTTGACGTTTTTACTGCTTTTGACCTCAAAAATGATGCAAAAAACGTTCCATTAGCTTAAAATCGCCGGACAGTACCTGTCCAGCTGATCCTTGACGGGGGTAATACCCTCCTCACCTTCCCCCTATGTGCATGTATGGCGCGGTGGGCCGAAAATTTGACCCTTTCGAGAAAAAACGTAGATGGCTAAAAACGCTCAAATCAACGCCCTCTTCTACGAATTTTTCGAAAGTTCTTGAAACTTGAAAAATGGCGAATTCTCGGATAGACGAAAAAATTTCTGCGGAGGCAGAAAATCTGGGGGGTGAATCTCCCCAATCCCCTTTTAGGTCATGTATGGTTGGCGTAATAAAGCATATACTCGTATATGTGTATATTTTTAATGGTTTTAACTATTTATCATGGTTTTTGAAATTTTTCCGGCGCTTAGCGCCAGGATAGTACTAATTAACACACATTCCCATAGGGGGTATTACCCCTACCTCAGGGTCCAAGACTCGAGTCACTGCCAGACGATTTTGAAGTATCAAACATTTTTTGGATGATTTTTTGAACGAAAGAAGCAAAGATGCTAAAAACTTTCGGTGCTTTGCGGTGACTAGCGAATTTGTGTTCTGTTTACTCATAAAATGTCTAGAATGAAGTTAAAATGAACCGAAAAATTAAAATTTTTGATGAAATCTAATATTTTTTACTTACAAAAGTGACAAAACGAGTCAGAATGGGATGAAAAAAGTGATAAAAAATTTAGTTTTCCACATCAAAACATTGAATATATGACGTTTTGACCATTTTTCGTTTTTGGACCATACGTGGGCGGCAAGAACATTCTGGGAGTGCAAGATTTTTCAAAGGTCCAAAAATGGCCTTATAAATGGTGGTTTGGCAAGAAAACACAATTTTTCAACGTTTTTCATCGAGCACGCCCAGGTGCGATTCGTACCGCAAAAAAGGCTGCAAGTTTAAATTTAGAGATCCACAAATTTTGGGATTTCACCCCTGAACTTTCGACCTTAGAAAACAATGCTCAATAATGACATTTGTTGACTTTCTTGGCGCTCTAGGAACCTTATTTTTTACGTCAGAAAGCACTAGGGCAACAGGCCATTCCAGCCTGTCCAAGGCTGAACGGGTCGAATCAGTCCATTTCGACGGACTAATTTTGAAAAAAATTGAGAAAAAAGCACCCGAAAATCATGCGAAATCACTTTTTTAAACCATTAGGTTTTTTATATATTTAAATCAATGAGAGTATTAGTTTAAAGTGAAATGAATGTCATAATGGTTCAATCGAAAATTGTAAGAATCGAAGAAAAACTACTATTTAGCCAAAACAGTACTGGTATGACAAGAAAAATAAAAAATTTTAAGTTTCACAGCTATGTTTTTTATGTTAGATGTCTTTATCGATCTGCTGCATAAGCACTGTGTATACATATTTATCCGATTTGAATTGCCTTAGATACGAAATTCGATTATTGTTATACCGTTTCAGGACGAATGGTTATCCTTAATTTTTTTAAAATTTTTATCCGTCAATTTTTTGTTACGCTTTGTGAATAGTCATTTTTTTAAATTTAGGCGACTTGAAGGATCCGCAAAAATCATTGCCTATTGGAACCTTAGCAGCTCAGTGCACCACATCGTTCGTGTATCTGTCGTTTGTTTTAGTTTTTGGCGGCTCAATTCACGGAGCCTTATTGCGTGACAAGTATTTTTATTGTTATACTTCACTGGACTATGTTTCTGTATTTACGACTTAAAATTATATACATTCAATTGTGGGACTAAGCTACAAAATTTTTGGAGCAGCTTATTAAGCACTAACTTTCAAATGTTTATGTTGACTGTGTATGTGCACCATACCTGGGCGTGAAGAGGGGGGGGTTTGGGGGTATGCATCTCTAGAAAGCCAAAATACCCCCTAGAATTCAATTTTTGAAAATTTTCTGTTTTCCGCAAATTTTTTGATGCTAATGGACAGTTCTCAATGAGAAACGTTTAAAAATGGTGTTTTTTCGCCAAACCAACATTTTTAAGGGCATTTTTCGACCTTTTAAAAAATCTTGCACCCCCATCTCTCCCTAGAACTTTGGTGCCGCCCACCTATGATGTGCAGATATCTGATCACTTTAATCATACAGCATGGAGCATATGTATGTACAGGCCCGTATCCAGGGGGGGCGGGGGGCCTGCCCCCCCCCGAAATGGGAAAAAATTTTTGTTTCTCTCAAGGGTCCCCCGAAGGGAAGAATGAAAAATTGGCGAAGTTGGTCTGAAACACCGCCAAAACAGGTTTTTAGTGTACTTTTGAGCTAGAAAACACAAAATTTTCCGGCGCTTCGCGCCGGATTTATTGTTTATGTAAGGTTTTGTCTTCTAAACCGCTGAAAATCGCTCAAATTTGAGTTAGACATAGAAAGTATGTCAATTTTTTTCTAACGCTTTGCGCCGGATTCATTGTTTAGCTATAGTTTTTGCCTTCTAGCTCACTCAAAACAGCTCAAATATGAGTTATGACATGGGAAAAGGCCTGTATCCAGGGGGCGGGGGTCCTGCCCCCCCCCGAAATGGGGAAAAAATTTTTGTTTCTCTCAAGGGTCCCCCGAAGGGAAGAATGAAAAATTGGCGAAGTGCGTCTGAAACAGCGCCTAAACAGGTTTTTAGCGTACTTTTGAGCTAGTAAAGTCAAAATTTTCCGGCGATTCGCGCCGGATTTATTGTTTAGGTATAGTTTTGTCTTCTGAACCGCTAAAAATCGCTCAGATTAGAGTTAGATATAGAGAGCATGTCAATTTTTTTCTAGCGCTGTGCGCCAGATTCATTGTTTAGTTATAGTTTTTGCCTTCTAGCTCACTGAAAACAGCTCAAATTTGAGTTATGACATTTGAAACATGAAATTTTTCCGGCGCTTCGCGCCGTATCTATTGTTTATTTATGTTTTTTTGTCTTCTAGTCCGCTCAAAACCGCTCAAATTTGAGGTTGATATGCAGAGCATGTCAATTTTTTCGGCGCTTCGCGCCGAATTATTAATTATCCGTATTGTTTTTCTCTGTAAAGCACAATGATTAAGTACAAAGGCACAAGATAAGAAATAATTCGCCGATTAGGTGATGAGAAATCAGCTTAAATGATAAATTTGCTGTATATCAAAATGAAATAAAGTGAAAATTTTTTAATTTTTTTGTTGAAATTTTTCTTCACCGTTGTATAGAGCTCGCCGAGATACGCTCAAAACTGTCTTTATTTTCGCCTATCTCCTAATGGTTCTCGAGATATCTGGTCTCAAAAATTTTCGGCCCCCCCCCGAAATAAAATCCTGGATACGGGCCTGTGTATGTATGTATGAAGTGGAAGACTGAGATAAGATGGCAATATGCAGTCAGACCATACATGATCTGGGGGTTTAGTCCTCTGAGGATTTTCAACCCCGATTTTTCGCCTTCATGAATTTTCGATTTTCCAAAATAAATCGTACAAATGTGTTTTTTTAGACAACTTTTGTCTCAAAAATTAAAAGTTTTTGGCGATTCGCACCATATACTCATTTTTTGACTACATTCTGTCCAATTTGCTTGATTTTTACATTTTAAGAAATTTGATTGTATTTTTATGCCCGATGAAGAAAAAGCATCGACTTAAACGACAAAAATGATACTTTTGACGCATATCCTTCATTGCTATGGTAAAAAACACTTAATAAAAATTTTCGGTTCCACCCTCCTCTCCTAATCCCTATGTTGTACATTTAAGAGGCAGACTCAAGTACTTACATACGCAGGGCCATATTTTGGGGAATGGCCTCGAAAAAAAGATTTTGAAAGGTAAGATAATGCACGAAAATTTGGAGAAATTGCATTCCTTTGACGTAAAATGTTTAAAATTTTCGGCACTTCGAGTCAGATATGAAGTATTTTCCATGATTTTAGCCCGAGCGCGACCGAAAAGACCACTTTTTATAGCCTTTTAAGTGAGAAACAATTTTTCTTGAAAAATTCGAATTATATGATTTCAATGAATAGTGCATGTTGAAAAAAGTCAAAAAAATTCGGATTTTAGGAGCTGTCTCGGCGAATTTCCCGAAATGTTGACCAATTTATGTTTTGTACGTCCCTTTTCGGCCGAATCCTGGATACGGGTCTTCACATACATACCTCATAATTGAAACCATACATCTAATGGGGTATGGGGGATCCCTCACCTAAAGTTGGTTGTCCCTCATCCCCTCAAAGCCGAAAAATTTTTGACACCTTTTTTGGAAAAATAGGTTTTTTGGGCCGTTTTCAAGTGTTTTTTGGCCGTTTTGGCCAAAAATTGGAGTTAATTAAACCCCCCCTCCCTTAATGACTCGGACCCACCCAAAATTTGAGCTTTTACGTGCATGATCGAAACCTCGACTCAATAAATATATTAACTTGACGCTAAGCATGTTTAACGTCTTCAAGCCATAAATTGCATAAAAAGAAATCTGCTCTCTTAACGAATATGAGTATTTACATATTCTACATTTTAACATTGAATACTGTGAAGCCAAATTTCAGGTATTATTGCGACACAAACTTTTTATTCTATCAATCGATGTGTATTCACTTTTACGTAATGAATACTGTTTACAAGATGATTTTGTGGTCTCGATTTTGACGTAGTAATTTAGTGGCAATTTCACTAAAGTAGTTAAGCATGTGCATAATGTATGCATGTAAGAAATATGCTTACCAAATTCGGTCTTCATCTCAGGAAACTCAGATTCTTCTCCCTTTCCCTTACTTTTGGCAGCCATATATGGGCAAAAATTTACTTTTTCAAGGTCATTTCCAGCTGTTTTCTAGCAGTTTTTGACTGAAAATAAATGGTCCATTTCCTCTCTTTACTTGAAAATCGACCAACTGCTGCCCTAATTACTTTAAGTCATTTCTCTCTTGCGCAGGATCGTTTTCATTTGTATCAGCGGATGTCCGTTACAGGCACGTAGCTGGCCGTCCTATTTTTGGGGGACCAACACCAATTTGGGTGGGGACTACGGCCAAAAATAGCATAAAATAACGTTTAAAAAGTTCTATTCTCCTGAATTTGGGGGGTCCGAACTCCTCCCCCCGTTCCCCCAGTGATACGTGTCTGGCCCTTTATGATTTCATTTGACCCTGATTAATATGTAAACCCAGCGATGTTCGAAATTTTAGGTATGGCGAGAGCTTGAACAATCAAATGATAGTTGCGGCTTTGGCTTGGCCCAATGAATGGGTTTTACTCATCGGCTCTTTTACGTCCACTTTCGGTGCCGCACTTCAGTGTCTGTGTAGTAAGCTTACCTTATTGTTTCTTAGCGCCCAAAATCTCATGAGGGTAAATCTTCAGCCTTCTTATATGTCATTAGTGGTGAAAGAAATGGTTAGTAATGAAACGGGTACCCGGATCCGGTATTTACTGAATCCGGATCCGGTATTTCCCGAATCCAGATCCAGTATTACGTGGATTTATTCAGGATCCGGATCCGGGAGTTTAAATTTTTGCTACCCGGATCCGGATCCGAAAGTTTGAATTTTCACTACCCGGATTCGGATCCGGAAACCATTCGTTAGGCATTCAATCAAACGAATACTGCTCTGGAATCTTTCACTTTTATTTGAAAAAGTGACAGTTATGAGAATTATAGTTGAATTAAAACAAAATCAGTTTCTCGCAGGAACAAATTTCAGTTTTCCACAAGCATCAAGACATAAATATTGATACTCATCATTAAAGTTAACCTCTGGCCAATTATACTTTGAGAAAAGTTTATTAACTTTTATACCATGCAGAAGATTGCGCTTTGGTTGATATACTATTCTAGTCCCATCCTCACTAAAAAGCAGCTTGAACAGGATACAAGTCGCGGCAGCTGAAAGCTATTTTAACGCAATGAGATAAAACACGGCGATCTTCTGAGCACCATTTATTTGTAAATTTTTCCAGTGCACGTACAAATACTTTTCTAGACTCCATTTTACATGTACAAATATATTTGGGAGAACAAAAACAGTAAAAATGTCTTAAATTTTCAAGTTTTCGTATGCTTCCCGCTGGAATCAGTATTCAGTTCAAATGTCTTTAATAATCAGGCACGTATCTCTGGGGGAATGGGGGAGTTCGGATCCCCCGAAAGTTCAGAATAATCGGAAAAATAGGACTCTTTACACGTTATTTAGTGCTATTTTTGGCCTTTTTGGGCTTAGTCCCCCAAAATTGGTGTTGGTCCCCCTGAAAATAGGACGGCCAGCTACGTGCCTGTTTATAATGGCAATACTTGTGTTTAAAAGGCTAAAATACGCGAAATTTTCTAGCTTTTGGATGCTGGTTATGGTGTTATTCTTCTCAATGAACTTCTCATTGTTGAGTTTAGCTACAATTAGTCAGAATATTCTATTGCTTCGTACAGTTGAGTAATTTGCCCCGTTTGCCTGCTAAAAGTCTGAGCTTGAATTGAGTTTAAGGTGTGCAAGTATGTCGAAACTGTTTCGTACACATTTGGTAATTTTCTGTTACGCTTTTCTTCTCAAAGCTTCAAAATTCAATTCAAAATGTCAGAAATGAGTAAATTTCTTTGGTGTTTGCAATTGAGTTCTGAGCTCTTATCAATAAAAAGGCCGCGAAACTTCTTCATGTATATATATATATATATATATATATAAAAGGTAGAAATGTTAAAAGTTTTCTATTGATAAATTTTTACAATTATTTTTTCATTTGCTAGAAACCCAGAAAAAGACTAAACTACACTAACAAAAATCGAAAACCCAGTGTTACCACACAAAAAGCCTTTCTGTTTTAAATTACATTAGTGTAAAGCCCAAAATTTACATATACAAAATGGACAAAGGCTTGGGGACCGTCTTTGTACATATACATAAGGCACCTTCTACAAAAAACACTTGCTCTTAGGCACCAATGAGCAAGCAGGATAATAGCGCTAGTGCATAACCATCGAATCAACAACAGATGCTATACTAAAGTAGCAAGGATTAATTATGTGTCTTGGATCCGGTTCCGGAAGTTTTAATTTTAACTACCTGAATCCGGATTTACATGCAACAAGAGGGGAGGATGGGGGATTACCCCACTAAATTCGGACGTCCCCCATCACACATGGGCGTGGGGGTTTGGGGGTATGCACCCCATCCCCCGAGCCAAAATACCTGCCGAGAAACCAAAATACCCCCCACGGACTTCAATTTTTTTGAAATTTTTTTGTTCTTTTTCGCAATTTTTTGATGTCAATGGATAGTGCTCGTTGAGAAACGTTCAAAAAGTGTGTTTTTTCGTCATACCACCATTTTTAAGGCCGTTTTTTGACCCTTGAAAAATCTTGCATCCCCTTCAGATCAGAATTCTGGTGCCGCTCACCTATGCCTCCCATCCTCTTAAAGCCTGAAAAAATTTTGACGCCCCTTTCCCAATCCAAAAATCCGTGAGGGGTGAATTTTCTGGCTTTAGGGGGATGGGGCGATCCGGCATTTCCCTGTTCTATGTATGTGTATGGCTTGCTATGTATACGCTATCTCTTCTAGTCCGATATGACCGCGCTAAAACGCTCTGTAAAATCACAATGCTCGTCTAAAAACAAATTTCACGTTGTTTTCACCTCATTCACTGTATTGAAATTCTTGTGTTTGACATTACTTGTCTAATTCATAGCCCATTCTTGCGCGCCGAAAAATTTAGTGGTCATTTATGACTTTTTAGCAGTGTTGATCAGTCGATTTTAGAGTTTTTCAGTAGTCTAGCTGAGTCTAAAAGTCGGGCACATAGCTGGCCGTCCTATTTGTGGGGGACCAACACTAATTTTGGGGGGACTAAGCCCAAAAAGGCCAAAAATAGCACAAAATAACGTTTAAAAAGTTCCTATTTTTCAGATTTTTCTGAATTGTGAGGGTCCGAATCCCCCCCCATTGCCCCCCAGAGATACGTGCCTGTTGAAAGTTTCATTCATATATTTTTTAGTTGTTTAAAACTTTTCCTAAGCGATCGTTTTTTCAAAGTTTTCTCCGTGTTTGCGTCGTAAGCATAACTTACGACGGCTCGGAATTTTGAGAGGGTAATTGTCGGCCATTTTTAAAAGAGGGTCAAATGGCCTTCCATTCTTCGACAAAAAGGGTAAAGAGCGCCTAAAAGCAAGTTTTTGCCAAAAATCGGGAGTGATGGGGACAACTGAATCCGACTGGGGATCACCATCTCCCGGCTACTACACCTTCAGCCCTGAGCAGACATGCACAGCATGGGAATTCTGAGGGAGGGGCTCAATTATTAAAGTGGCTTTTTGGGCTCATAAAATGGCGGATGCGCGTAAAAAATCGTTTTTCGGCGTTTCTGACGACGTTCTATCTTTTCAGAGTATAGAAACAAACATTTTTCCAAATCAAAAAACGCGAGTATGCAAACTGAAGAAAATTTAGTCAAAAAATTGTATATGGCCAAAAATTTTAACGCTTTCGAGCAAACGGATAGTAGCTATAAACGCTTAAAACAACACCTTTACTGCGAATTTTTCTGAAAATCGGAAAATCGTGCATTATGGGGGAGTGAACACTTTTCTGGGCGTGAACTCTCACAACCCCCTGAGATCATATATGCCCCTCAGAGCTGTCGAGTAATTAAAGATTTGATTATTTCTAAATTAGGAAACGATTGCCCATAAACTGCTAGCATCGAAGCAATCATCTGCACTTTTCAACTTGTATAATAAATGAAATTTTTGAGCACTTGCTAAAGTTTGTGAAAGTTAGAAATTATATTTTTTCCTTGTTTTTCCCTCAATTTTTTTTGTATTATCGTTTTAGAGATAAATTGTCGGAGTGTTTTTTATATTTTGAAAATCTATCATGTATGTTGAGGCGCCCCTCGCCTGCTGCAGTCGATCGCCCGCGACGACGTCATTCCGTTTCTAAGAATTTTCAGTGACGTCACTAAACGGAATGAACCCATCAATGCGTTGTGCTTGACTGTCATTATAGCCGAGGTACGTACGAATTTCCGCTAAAGTTTTTTTCGTTAAGGAAATTTTGAAAAAAATTAACAGCTGTCTAACTTGTTTGAAATCAAAGTGACTTGCTGGCAATGTATTTGTTTTATTCTAAAAAAATTGGACATCTATGCAGGAGTGAGTTAATGTAAAAGTAATTTTTAGGACCATTGTATATTATGTAGCTGTTTCGTATTTTGAAGTAAAAAATTAGGTGTGCATAATATCGCATTTATTGATCGTTGAACATAAGTATTTTTTTATCAAAAACTTGTCGTTTCGTGGAAAAAGACACATTTTTAATACTATAATGGCTACAGAGGTTTAAAACATTAAAAAAAGATCAACGTGCATACAACTCCAGAAGCAACAGGCTTTGAAGAGCAATTTTTTCCGGCCAAAATTCGGAAAATCTGAAGTTCTACGAATTATGGGTGAAAAAAGTCGATTTTGAATGAAGTGTTTCTATGAGGCAGGGACTTGATTGCGACGTCGGACTTCAAAAACTAATCGAAATCTCCTACGATTCGCATTTTTGGAATTTTCTTGTGTCTTGTCGATTATCAGATGCATAGTTCCCTAAGGTCAAAACTCAAAAGTTAAGGGGGGCTGAAATCCGAAATTTTGGGACCACTTAACTTAGACTTCCAGTCTTTTTGTAGGTCAAATATTGAAAATGGCTAAAACATCGTATATAACATGTTTTAAATTGAAAAAGTGCATTTTAAAGTACTATTTGCCAAATTCTGACTAGTTCCGTCACTATTCTAAGTAAAAAATAAGGATTCATCGAAAAGTTTGACTTTTCAGATCATTTTAACTTCATTCTAGGTATTTTATTGGTAAACAAAACAGAAATGCGCGCCGAAAATTTTTTAACATTTTTGCTGCTTTTTTACCCAAAAATCAAGCAGAAAATGTTTGATAGCTCGAAATCGTCTGACAGTGATTCAAGTCTCGGACCCTAAGGGGTGGGGGTAGTACCCTCCTCACCCCTATGAGAATGTGTGATCAGATGCCAGTTGATAGAGCCTGATGAAAGTCTTGAAAATTTATTTGTTTTTCGCTCTAATACCATCAATTTTTTCCGTTTTTCCTGAGATTTTTCGACCCTCAAATCCCCCAGAAATTTGGCCATGTCCTTGTTTGATTAATGCTCTCTCTCGTATAAGTAGCATACTTTTTCCGTCTTTATTATGCTAAAGTAGACCAGAATCAGGCACGTTGCTGGCCGTCCTATTTTGGGGGGTCCAACACAAGTTTTGGGGGACTAAGCCCAAAAAGGCCAAAAATAGCACAAAATAACGTTTAAAAAGTCCTATTTTTCTGAATTTTAAGGGGGGGTCCGGACCACCCCATTCACCCCAGAGCTACGCGCCTGACCAGAACGCGCTTTAATCGTCCAAATTTAAAAATGCAAATTGTAGTATTGCAAATAGTTAGAGATCTACAAGTATTCTGAAGTTTGATAATGTCATGGAATCTATATTAAGGCTTTGCATACGAGAAATTTAAACGGCATTCTTTTTGTAAACATAAGCACACATGGGCACTAACAAACTTTTCATGTTCAACAGACTTCACTTATTTCTTTAGCGTCCAGCTTAAAAACTTGCAAGTTTTTGTGTGGATGGTAAAAATTTGTTCTGCCTAGTTGCATGACTGCTTGGCGTTCAGAGTCAATGCAGTTGAAGCCCAGGCCAGCTAACAATATGCCCGTGCATGGATTTGCGGCACGTACAAATCTCTTGTGGAATGGGGTGTTCGCACCCCCTCAAAATTCAGAAAAATCGGAAAAGTAGGACTTTTTAAACGTTATTTTGTGCTATTTTTGGCCTTTTTGGACTTAGTCACTCCGAAAATTGGTGAATAGGACGGCCAGTTACGTGCCTGTGGATTTGAGTCGAAATGACTTTAAATAAATGCGTAAAGAGAGTTGAAATGAATGAAAAGTAAAAATAAAGAAAGTAGCCGAGATTTCTCGCACAGCTCTAATAGAATTCGTTGTCTTTCGCTTATTTTCTTGCTTTAACACGTAGCAATGCGTGAGAGCATACCATTTTTCGGGAGAAGGTAAATAAGAGGCCTTTTAGTTTTTTGGTCAAAAATGGCGTCAAAGGCACCCAATAATAAGCTAAAAAAGCAGGTTTTCTGATTGGGGCTCGGGGAGGGGGGTTCTACTCTCCCAGTAGTTGAAAACTCCCCCGCAGATTACTGTAGATCCCCAGAATTCTATTTTTAGTAAGATTTTTGACGATGTACCGTATCCCGACTCCCCCTCGGAATTTCGGTGCTGCCCATGTATGATCCCCAACCCTGCTACACGTATCCTTTTCCTTTTGACACGAGTTTTCTAGATTGGTATTCTGATTGGTAGCATAGACGACGTGGCGCCCATAGTCGATTTTTTCTTCCTCATGTGCTATTGTTTCGTGAATGCAGTTTGCGTGCTTCAAACGCTGCTCAACGCCCCAAATTGGCGGCCCAGATTCACTTTTTACCACTGGACCGTTTCCCTATTGGGCGCCTTGCTTTGTCTATTCATTATGTTCGCCACCTATTGGTATTACGCCATAGTGGTCATTGTACTGTGCGCCAGCGTCTATAAATACGTCGAATATAAGGGGTGAGCTGATATGCTTCTTTGGTCTTTGGCAGGCACGTGTCTCTGGGGGAATGGGGGGTTCGTATCCCCCAAATTCAGAAAAATCGGAAAAATAGGACTTTTTAAACGTTATTTTGTGCTATTTTTGGCCTTCTTGGGCTTAGTCCCCCCAAAATTGGTGTTGGTCCTCCAAAATAGGACGGCCAGCTACGTGCCTGCTCCCAGGCACGTACATAACATCAGTCTTATAGGTTTGAAATAATATTTGTCTTTTATGCAGTTTGCGTAATTTAAAATCTAATTTCGGTGCTTCTGTGGGTTAAATTTTTTTTATATGTCCGGTAAATACTGGGTTGTATTTTAGAACGGGTGAGGCGGTCGCCCCCCTCTTCGGCCAAAAGAGTTTTTTTGAAGGATGCGCACGGAAAAATGGAAAAAACGCATCTCTTTGTCACGAGATTTCCAAATTTTTTGTCGCTTTGAGTCAAATGTCAAGTACGGTTTTCTTTGTATTCGGCCAAGATTTTTCCCAATGTACAAAGACTATTGGGACCGTCTTTGTACATGTTCAAAGGCTTTTTGGAAGTGTCCGTCCTATTTACACACCATTATAATGACAGAATCTGCATTTAGATTGAAAAATGTCATATTTTTGGGCGCTTCACGCCGTTTTCAGGCAATGGTTAGTAATGTTTGCGCCGAAACCCAGAAATTAGCTAAAATACACTACGAAGATTGCTAAAAACTGATTTACCGCACTAAAACAGCTACTGTACCATATCACAGTACCCGAAAAATTGCATGTACAAAATGTACAAAGACTTTTGGAGACTATCGTTGTACCGGGTGGCTAATAACCTTTTGCTAGGGCTCAGCGCCATACGTGTTCTTGGGGGGGTTTGACTCCTCCTCCAGAATGGCAACTGAACCCGCGCAAAATGACTGCGACCCCCAGAATTGTCGATTTTTTGTATAAATTGGTAAAAAGTTGTAAAAAGTGTGCCTTTTTAGGCGATTTTAGCTCATTTTTGGCTCAAAAATTTCAAATTTTTGGCGCTTCGCGCCATATGCACATTTTTTGACTATTTTTGTTCAATTTACTAAATTTTTTAAATTTTTTTCAGATTTCTTTTACGTTTTTATGTCCTAGGAAGAGCGTGCATTGTTTGAAAGGTCAAAAACAGTGTTTTTGACGTGTACCCACCGATTTTAGCTCAAAAAAGCACTTTTTAAAAAATTTTTCTCTGGTTCTGACCCCCCAGGATTTCAATGCTTTACATGTATGGTCAGCGCTATAATTGTAAGGCTTAGGATCAAACGAAATATACCGTTAGGTGGAGAATTTAAAACGTATTTATTGATGTCCAATTAATAATCAATATCTATCACTGGCGGAAGAACCAGGTTTAAAAGGATCGGGGTATGAAGTTAATGAATAAATGTTCATTTTTAGGACTTATCAAAATGTTTCTCGCATTTTTGTGCAAAGTTTTATATGAATGTCAAACAGGTCTGATTTCGGGCTCGGAAAATATTTTGATCGTTGGTGAGACTGCTTTTGTTCATGACGAGGCACCTTGCATGCGAGCTAACGCAACGCGACAGCTCTTAAGGCAATCAGATGTCGAATTTTGGGGTATTGAAATTTGGCCCGAAAAAATTCACCCAAATTGAATGCCGCCCAATCCATTGGGGCAATTCTTTAGATGAAGTCGAGGCCCAAATACTTGTCAAAATTTGAAGGGCCGATTTCATAAAAAATTTTGCACAAAAACGCGGAAAGCATCTGGAATTTGTCTTTGTTAATTTGTGTTTAATTTTTATTTTTTTTATTTTTTTCTAATTTTTAAAATTTTTTTTTAAGTTTACCTTTTTTTAAATTTTTGTCTATACCCAGATCATTTATAAGCTGTTTCTCGTACGCGTGATGGGCACGCTGATTATTTATTTGGCGTCAATAAATTCCCTTTTATTCTCCATCCAATTGTACATTTGGTTTGATACCATGACTTACAGTGATAGCGCTGCCCTCCTAGCAAGAGGTTATTAGCCGCCCGGTGCATGTACAAAGGAACGTTGTACAAAAATACCTCAATCTGATTTTATTTTTTTCGTTCTCTAAATACTTCAGAGGGTGGCTTCGTTCTAATAATTCAAACGTTTTATCAGAGAGCTTTGACAATTAAGCTTATACATACATACATACATACATTATACATACTAGGGATGTGCCAGGCCCTAGGTCGGGGCCTGCAAAAAACGAAAGATTGATGAGAATAATATAAAATTAATCTTTTTTTATCGAGTTACACAGCGTGATATTTATGTACTTCAAGACTGAGCTAAATTGTATAATTTAAAATTATGATTAGACTAATGTTGTGCTTCATTTTAGGTAATTGAATAACTATTTGAGTTAACATTGAAATGATTTGATACATTTTGGAAAAGTTTAGTTCAATTAATAATTTGTATAACGAAAACGAGCAAATTTAACTGATTATTTTCAGACAAAAACATCTAAAATGCTCACGATTCGCTCCATACGTTGAAAATAGTTTATCACTCGATGTTTGTTCATACACACTAGGCAGGTTCTTATCCATAATCCGAGGCGGACCCAATATAAATTTATCTATATATCCATGAATTCGTCCAAATCACTCGCAAAACCAAATTTTTTCACGTTTCTCGACATGCTCTACCCATTAAGATCATAAAATTCGAAGTTTTTTCAGAAAAATTTTTTATCACCTAAAAGGCTATAAAAAGTTAAATTTTTTTTTAATCGCGCTTGGGCTACAATGAAGAAAAATACACGAAATTTGAAGATTTCACGCCAAAGACATTCGATTTTTCCAATATTCCGTGCATTATTTTACCTCTCAAAATTTTTTCCGGCCAAGGGGGCAGCCCCCCCCCCCGTTCCTCTTAAATACGGTCCTGACAGTAGGGTATGACAAGCTATTTTATCGTGAATAGTTGGTTGCTGTTGTTACATATGCGACTTTTCACTAATTTTAACCGATTTGCGCCAAACAGCAGGGTCACTGTCTTCATTTTGGAATGTAGAATGTTTCACTAATAATTGTGTGGTTCAGTTACATATGTGTACAGCTATTATATTAATATTTATTTACGTATTGATAATGCATATACGCTGCTAGATTTATGTTTTCGGTCCATATATACGTTTCTGAAATTCTCCTTTTATATTCTAAAGAGAAGTAATATTGCATTTCACTGTTTTGCCTGTCTCTTCCTTCCTTTCATTAGCGTATTTTTGCATAGTCTATTGCTGTTGATGCCTTTTGCTTATATTCATTCATTGTTTATTCTATATCCTTTTGCATATTGTTCTTTTAATTCTGATTATTTTCATGTCTTTGATTCATTAAACCTCCATGTAATTATCCACAATAGTGATACTGAGATATTAAGTCTGCACAGGCATTATGAATGCCTGATTTACCTTGGTAAGTATAGTGTATATGTATTGTACAGGCCCCGGCTAGACCCCAGCACATTCCTCATATATACGAATAGTGGCAGAATAAGCGAAGGTTTGCACCTGCTGAAAATAGGACAGATTCGACCATAGATGCATAGTATGGTCGAATGGGGTGTCAGCCGGTCTAAGTGGTCAAAAATTGAGCTTTTTCGGGCCACATTGACCGCATAAACTGGTATAAGTGCTAAAATAGCTTTAAACTACGTTATTGCACAGTTTCTTGTAAATTTGAAGCACTTTTGAAGGAAATTTCTATTTTCATCCGTTTTTGGCCTTCATTTTGCCTCTTTCCCCCACAAAATTTTCCATTTTTTCTTTCTGGGGTTCAGACCAATCATGAATGTATTGGCTGTGTTTGGGGGTGTAGACCGCCGGAATGGAAAAATGGAAAATTTTGCTGGGAAATTAGGCGAAATGAAGGCCAACAACAATTGAAAATTGAAAAGTTTCTCTAAAAGTGCCTCAAATTGACCGGAAACAGTGCGAAACCGCAGCTTTAACGCTATTTTAGCGCTTACACCAGTTGTTGACGTCATTTTGGCCCGAAAAAACTCAATTTTTGACTTACCCTGATCGGCCATGCTGTGCATTTATGGTCTAAACTCCCCCAACCCCTCACGTGCATAGCCGTGCTAAGGGGGTGGCGAACTGGGCGGTCGCCCAGGGCCGCTACAACAGAAAGCCGCTTAGAAAAACTTCAGAGAATTCTGAAAAAAAAACGATTTTAGCGGTCATAATGTGACAAATCATATTGGCGAACATGTTATTTATGAACAGGATTTATGATTGAAGGCTTTTGAAGCTGGGAAACAGATTTTAATTAAATAACCTCTATATTTTACTGTGCACGTCTGGTAATTAATTTCTAGAGGACTATGATTTTGTCTGAGGTTCGCACATAATTTTTAAAACTATATTTTTACAATTTATGTTGGATCTTTTGGATTAAAAGTATGCACCTTACAAATTTTAAAGTCAAAAATATTTTTTCAGCAGAAATCGAATTTTTTTGGCGCTTTATGCTGGCTGATTACTGCAATCGTCTTTTATTGTTCCTTTTCCTCTGTTTTTAAGACTTCGCATGAGTGAAAATTATTCGAAAATTTAGCACTGCTTTGTTCGGTGACTCCTGTGATACGACTTGCTTCTTCGTATTCTATTCATTATGGTAACCTCGTTGACATTTCTTGTCAAAATTAAGTATGGAGTCGCACTGCTTTTGACGGCCCTCTCGATAATAAATGAACAATTTTGTTATACGAAAACTTCTAAGGAGATTTTCGAACACTTTTCAAAAAAGTGGTCTGATATATATTGCCATTTTTCATAAAAAATTTCAGATAATCTCTCTGAGCCGGTATTATTTAGCTATGCATCTCGCCTTACACCCTGCACACAATTTTAGTAATTGATGGCTAATCTTGATGATCGGAAAGCCGAAAAAATAAATGTGAAATGAACTGCTTCATTTTTTAATCCCAAATGTCAAAAAATATAAAATATTTGATGTATGTACGAGTATGCTTGTTTACGATGAACAATTTATACTAATTCCTATAAAAATACTTCATTTGTACGAATCATAGGTGTGCAAGGTAAACTATGGGTGAAAATCAAAATTTTGGAGATGGCTAATTTGCTTTAAAAAACCGATTCTACAGCGAAAATGCGATATTATCGCTTTAAAACGATCGTTTTCTAGCATTTATGGCAAATATATAGCTTTTTCGAACTCATAAACAGCTACATAGCATTTTCGGACTAAATAGCTATTAAAACGTATCTGAAGTGGAAAAATGGCTATGTATCCATCCTTTTTAAACCCCGTAAAAAACAGCTAAATAGCATTTCTCAACTCACACGATATGTGTCTGAGTCCAAAAAAGGCTATGGCTAGTTTTCTGAGTCCAAAAAAGGCAATACAGCAATGCTTTTTCGTCCAAAATAGCTGTATAGCTATCAGGTTTTTAGAGCTCAGGGGGGAGTAATACCCCCTCTTACTCCTCCCCAGTTCCCATGTATGGTACGAATTAAACTTTCGAGGGCCGCTAAAAGCAGCTTCGCCCCGAGCCGCTAGAACCATAAGCACGGCCCTGCCCACGTGCATGTCTAGATTCGACTACGCGAGATGTCGGATTCTGAGTGTGTCAGTCGTAGTGTTATGATCATGTTGGGCGGCACCAAAGTTCTGGGGGAGTGTGCAAGATTTTTTCAAAGGTCAAAAAATGGCCTTAAAAATGGTGGTATAGCGAAAAACACCATTTTTCAACGTTTCTCATCGAGCACTATCCATTGGCATCAAAAAATTGCTGAAAAAAGAAGAAAGATTTTCAAGAATTGAATTCTGGGGGGGTATTTTGGTTTCTGGGGGTGCATACCCCCCGAACTCCCCATGCCCAGGTATGGTTATGACCTGGCCAACGGAACGTCTGGGTATTTTTGTGAAAATGCGAATTGCGGTTGTTTGATGACAGATGCACACAGACAGGTGTATTGTATGCATGTACAACACTGCTTAGCTTTATGAATTTAGCACGGATTCTTAGGATAAGAATTTTTCTCTTTATCACTTACATACACGTACAATACATACTTTACTTAATTTTGGACGGAAGATAAATTTCAAGACGTTGGCTCTGCACGTATGACACTTAGTTTGCAAATTTAAAATAGAGCATTTGAATCGAAGCTTATCGAAGCTTGCCATGCGTTGTAATAATTATTATTATATCTACATAATTAAAATTATTACAATTTAATTACAATTATTATGAGTATAATTAATTACCTACTCGGCGTTTAAACATAATTTAAACGTGTAAACGAGTTATTACGTACACTTGTACATATATTTTCAAAACTTGATTTACTATTTCGTGAATAGCCAAACTTTTTTCCGATTCAAGGGCTAAAAAGGAATGGGGCGATGGCATACGAGGTCTGGCTTTATCTACAGCGCAGTACAGTCTGTTGAAAATCGAAAATGGCAAGCATTTGCATCCGAAAAACTGGCGGTAATTTTCATTCTTTGTCGTGTCAGATAGGTGTGCTGAGTGTTGGGGTTTTAGGTCTATAATTTTTTGACTCAAATTCTCTATCTTTAGTGTATTTTCTAAAAAACGTAATTATTGTGTGAGCAGTGAGCACGTTTGGAAACGCAATAATTTTTAATGCACTATTGAGAAAGCGGGGTGTCCAGAATCGTTTTTATTCGATTGTAGCCTGTAAAGTTTTATTGTCAAAAAATAACGTTTGTTTATGTATGTAATTGCACGTTTCACATATATAAGTACCAGAAAAGATAATGGGGGTTTGGGGCATTTCACCCCCAATCCCTCCAGAAAAATTTTCTTACCCCCTCCCCCAGAAATTTTTTCTCCCCCACCCCAGAATTCGCCATTTTTGAAAAGTTTCGTAAAATTTCCTGAAAATTCGCAGGAAAGTTGCCTTTTTAAGCGTTTTTAAGCCATCTATTTGCTCAAAAGTCAAATTTTTGGCGAAGCGCCACATACTCATGTTTTAACCACATTTTGTTTAATTTATTCGACTTTTTCTATTTTTTTTGAATTTTTTGTGTTTTTATGCCCTACAAAGATAGAGCGTCGTCAGAAACGCCGAAAAACAATGTTTTTGACGCCTACCCACTATTTTTAGGCCCAGAAATTTCATCCCCCGAGCATTCCCATGCTGTGCACGTATATGATAAGTACTATTTTAAATTTCTCGAATTTTTGGCGTAAGTTTGGTTATTGGAGCCTTTTTTAGTCCTTTTTGCCGCTTCTGACAAAGATGCTAGCGACCGGCTAGAATTCATTTGAAGCGTATGCGTGTACATCTGGTCTTTACATAGGCAATTTTTTAGGACAAGCAGCTGACAAAATTTAAAAAAGCTGACCTTTCTCATCGACCATTTTTTAGTATAGAAATCGTCACAAAACTTGAACACTCTTATGTTTAAACGGCTGAGATTTAGGTTAGCAAACCAGAGCAACGATTTAAAAGAAAGTGATCCGAAATTTGCAAGCACCCATGCGTGTGTATATGCAAGTCCGTATCCAGATGGGAATTCCTCCCTAAACTTTTTTTCAGAATTTTTAAGTATGAAACTGTATAGGTTTATGATGTTTTTCAGCGTGAAAATGCTCAAATTTTGAGCGCTTCGCGCCATTAATTCAATTAAAATTATAATGTACTGAATTTTAAAATCTTTTTCGAGATGAAGTTTTCGCAAGACCAAATTTATTGTATTTCTTATCTTCAAAAAGGTGTAAAATTTAGTACAAGAACTTAAAAACGTCCAAATTTTCCGGTGTTATTGTTTATGTACACTTTTTGCCTTCTAAACCGGTCAAAATCGCTGAAAGTTAATTTAGACATGGGATACATGTCAAATTTTTCCGGTGCTCCGCACCGGATTATTGATTTTCTCTGTTGTTTTTGTCTGCAAAGCACAAAGATTTAGTACAAAAGCAAAAGTTGAGAAGTTGCTCCAGAATTAAATGATAGGAAATCAGTTGAGCACCTAATTTGGGTGATAGATTAACTGTGTACATATGTTTATGGAATATAGTTGAAAATTTCGACAATTTTAAAAATTTTCTTCGCCATTGTATAGAGCATGTTGAGAAACATTCAAAAATGGCTTTATTTTTTTGCCTATCGCAATGGCTCTCGAGATATCTGATTTCATAGTTAACGATCCCCTCCTGAAATGGAATTTTGGATACGGGGCTGTATGTATCATACATGTAACAGGGGATTGAGGGATCCCCTGCCCAAAGTTTCCTGTCTTCCCATCCCACGAGAAAGTTTTTAAGCCCCTCCTTCCCGATTTTCGGAAAAAATCGAATTTTCTTATCGTTTTTAGGTGTTTTTTTGGCCGTTTTTGTCCAAAAATTGGACGTCGTCTACCCCCCCCCTTCCCAACGGCCGTGGACCCCCACTCAAAATGTTGAACCCTTACATGTACGATATTTATGTACGCGTACAGTAAGAAAATTTCGGCTAACAGCCCCAAAAATTTTTGTAAGCGTCTTAATTGGGCTTAAAAATGATGGGTACTTGTTCAAAACACATTTTTTCGATGTTTCGGACGATTTTCCTGATTACTAAATTGAAAATCGAAAAACCTGTTTTAAAGAGCCAATGAAATCGAGCAAATGTGGTCGAAAAATTGCTATATGTACCGCAAGGGCCAAGATAATGGATACTCTTGCTCAGACCAATATCCAGGGTTGTCAGATCAAAACTTCAAAAACTACCAAAACTATTCAAAACGCCAAAAAAGTGTTTTGGGTGCTCAGAAAAACTACCACCCTGTGGTTAAGCATAGGGACCCAAACTACCAAATGCCTCCAAAAACTACCAAAATGGTAGTAAAACTACACCAAATGCCTTCAAAAACTACCAAAATGGTAGTAAAACTACACCAAATGCCTTCAAAAACTACCAAAATGGTAGTAAAACTACACCAAATGCCTTCAAAAACTACCAAAATGGTAGTAAAACTACCAACCTGGCAACACTGCAAATATCAAGGATTTTATAGTCTAGCATTTCAAGAACCATCATCAGAGGAGATAGAGGTACAAAAAGACAAATTTGAACTTTTTTCGGCGCGCACTATACAACGGTGAAGAAAAATTTCAGGAAATAGCAAAAAATTCCACTTTTTTATGCATACAAAAAGTCTATCGTTCGAACCATATAAAATGAATTTCCAGTCCTTGAACGATTTCTCAACTTTTTTGTCTCCGTACTTAATTTTCGTGTTTTGCAAAGGAGAATAATAATGAAAATTAATAATTAGGCTTGGCGTGAAGCGCGTGTCTAAGCAAAATTCAAGCGATTTATAACATTTAACTGAACAAAAAGAATAGATTCAGCAAAATTTAAGTAAGCTAAAAATCTCATAAGTACGCTAAAAACCTGTTTTGGCGTTTTTTAAACTAACTTCGAGAAATTTTCATTTTTACGCCTCCCCCTGCTCCCTGCTTAATATAAGCCAGCTTTTAGTTGAACGAAAGATCTCTAGAAAACATGCATGCACATAGGTGGTGAGGGGGTTATTACCCCCTGAAGGATCAGCCGGACAAGAACTATCCGGCGATTTTGAGCGGATGGAACGTTTTTGGCCTCATTTTTGAGGTCAAAAGCAGTAAAAACGTCAAAACTTTTCTGGTACTTTCAAGTACTTTTTACTCGTAAGGCGCCTAAAATTGATTAATTTTTGCATTTTTCTAGTGTTAAAAGTGATGTCATGCTGTCCAAATGGACTAAAAATGCTTCTTAAATGCGATATTACCACGGGAAAACGTTTTATTGGCTATTTTGACTATTTTGATCGTTGAAACAGCAAAAAAATCGTGAACGTTGAATTTACTGTCTTGGATTTTTGGGATTTCACCCCCCCCTGCCGACCCTGACCTTGTGCACCTACGCTAGAAGCATGAAATACGTACATAGGTAACTTATTTTCTGACGTTTTTAGAAAAATAATCACGTCTGCTGGGCCATCAACATTTTGCAGAAAATCAGCCAGCAGTCGTTTGAGAGGTCGAAAAACCCTATAAACACTTACTTACGATAAACGGCAAATACTGTAGTTTAATTCAAATTCAAATTTTCATTTGAATTCAAATTTAAATTTTCATTTGAATTCTAACGTAAATTTCCATTGGAATTCAAATTTAAATTTTCATTTGAATTCAGATTTAAATTTTCATTCGGATTCTAATTTAAATTTTCATTTGGATTCTAATTTAAATTTTCATTTCAATTCTAATTTAAATTTTCATTTGAATTCAAATTTAAATTTTACAATTTAATTTAAGTTTAAATTTTCATATAATTTATGTACATTAATTACATTGAAGACCTCAACTGCTCGTATTGGTGAAGGCAGACGAAGATCGGTGGCAAACTCATCTAAAACTTTTACAAGTGGCCGGGCAATTGAAAGCCGGCGAAGGCTTAACTATAGTTGCGTCCTTGCTGATCGGAGATCTCGCTTCGGCCGAAGATCGTGAGAGGGCTGAAAGGATCGAAAACGTAATGCTCAGCACCACACAGGAGCTACATATGGGGGGTTCAACCCCCACACCCAGAAAAATTTTTAGCCATTGGAAAAAATTTTTCACACCCCCAGAATTGGCGATTGTTTGAAAGTTCCCAAAAATTTTCTAAAAGTTTGCAGTAAAGGTGCTTTTTTGAGCGTATTTAGCTATCTATCTGCTCAAAAGTGCCAAATTTTCGGCGCTTCGCGCCATTAAACTAATGTTTTGACTAAATTTTGTTCAATCTGTTCGACTTTTTTTCGAAATTTCTGTATGTTTTTATGCCCTAGTAGAAAGATATATCGTCAGAAACGCTGAAAAATGATGTTTTTGACGCGTACTTACCATTTTTAGGCCCAAAAAAGGCACTTTAGAATTTCGCCACCTAGAATCCCCATGCTGTGCATGTATGCTCAGCACTATAGCTATAATAGTAAATAGTTTTGGGAAATTTCAGTAGCCTTTCGGCGGACATGTTGAACCTGCATATAAACTTTTCGATAAAAATCTGAAAATGTTCTTTTTACATGCAAAAAAATTGCTGGAAATAGATGAATTTGGGCTAAATTGGCGAAGAGTTAGTTGTGTGCTTATTTTTATCATTGCAAAAGCTTGACCTTTTTTCCTTATCCATTGTTGTGTCTGATAGATACACACTATTCAGTTTTACCTAATGCCACAAGATAAGTGGAAATGCTTTTATAAGACATATAATGAGTCGTCGTGTTCAGATATATCCTGGCTGAATCATAGACTAGGTCAGTGAGCCGTGCGAAATGGCAAGCACTCTGTAAATGCAATAAGCTCGTTTTGTGAAATCTTAGATGAAATGAGCCTTACTTACTTGTTTAAAAACGCGATATTATTTGAAATATGTAATACATATATGTTTAGCATCTCACATGTGTATGTGTCATATGTATGTATGTACATAACCACGAAGCCTGAGTTTGAATCCTGGCTAGCATAGGTGGGCGGCACCGAAATTCTGGGGGTGCAATATTTTTCAAGGGTCAAAGAATGGCCTTTAAAATGGCGGTATGGCGAAAAACACCGTTTGTCGACCTTTCTCATCGAGCGCTATACATTGGCATCAAAAAATTGCGAAAAGAAAACAAAAAAAGATTTAAAAGATTGAATTCTGGGGGTATTTTGGTTTCTAGGGGGGTGTATTTTGTTTTCTCGGGGGTTGCATACCCCCAAGCCCCCCACGCCCAGGTGTGCTGGCTAGTCGAATGGTTTTCACAATTCATGCGTTCACTTTGAGAGCGAAGCTAACCCTTTATTTGTGATAAATAATTGCGAAAATTTGAGATTCTGAATTATAAAGGAAAAATTGTTAAGCTTGCTAAAATTAGCGTGATTTTCTACCAAAAATGAAGTTAGATTTGCTTTGCGTTGTAATGAACTTATGTATGTAATACGAGCATCTTCATACCTTGAAATGCGTGTTTCTGCTTTGCATGCTAGTATAGTGCATACGTTTACATGCCTGCAGTCCCGTATTATAAGTTCTATTTCAAGGGATTCACTATTTGGTCAATGCATATTGATGTCCTTAGACATGCATTTCACCTTTCATGTTTTTGAATCAGTTATGGAGCTTCCGATCTTCCGATCATCTTTTTTAGCTCAATTTTGTAACTTTTCTAAAATAACTAGTCAGAAAATTATAATGTGAACAAGTTTAATTCGTAATAATTCCATCAATTTATGGGTCCATGTTTGATCGAAACGAACGTTATCTATTCGTGCCCGAAATACAGAAAAATTTACAAGTGAAAAATTCCTTTATTGGGAAAACTCGTAATGTTTTCTGACAAAACTGTCAGTGGTTCTTATTTAATTTATTTTTAATTTAATTTCTTCTTGAGCCTTTAAATATCTAAACAATCAAATATTTTAGAAGAATTAATAATATAGTGAAAGATTGTTACCTCTTACCTTTGTAGTTAAATTTTTGGCTGCACTTTGTTAAACAATTAGCTGGCTGTCCAGACGGGTACAAAACGCTATAAGGTTGTTTGTGGTATTTCCATGTACTAATTTTTCATGTTTTATTTTCACGTGAAATCGTATTGAGCCGCTAAAATTGTTGGAATATATTCGTTATTACTGATTTTTCGATTTCTTACAAAACAGCAGTTTTTCGGGTTTCTAATCATCACGAGCATTGCTAGAAACCCAAAACTGGCCGCGGAAGCCAGGTTGTCATATGCAAATTAGCCTAATTAGCATAGCATGCAAATTAGGCTAATTAGCATATTGCAAACTTGCTCAATAGCTAGTCTTGGGTTCATCGCGCTGCTCATGATGATTAGAAGCCCAAAAAGTGCTGTTTGAGGCTTCAGATTGGTGTCAGGGGATGATCTAAGCCTAAGCCAAAGATGGGGCAAAAATTGCTTCGCTCGCTTCGCTCGCTCCGCAATTTTCGCCCCATCTGACTCAGGCTTACATCATCCCCTGGCACCAATTTGAAGGCACATAACTAAGCCTAAGCCTAAGCCAGTGCTAAGCTCAACTTAATGATTAGAAAACGTGTTGTTTACACCACTCACTATTCTAATCCGCCAGTCCGTCGGCCTTTGTCACAATAATCAATCAGCGAAGTGCGATTGGAGCATCAAGATGAGTGAAAATCAGTCGTTATAGATTTTCGGGCGCGGATAAAAGAACCGGAACGTTCTAGCTGCTAATCTGTTGAAATATGATATAATTAAGGGGCAGCAGAATTAGTGGTATCAGCCGAAATTGACGAATCCAAGGACTTTCTATATGGGTATACTCGTATTCTCGAATTCTCAAAGAATGCATGCTGGCAAAAGCACATTCAAACTCGTCCTGGCCGTTGGTGCCTTCCGCTTCTTCACTGATACCTGTGCCCACCACATAGCGATTCCTTACATATCCACCCGTCAGTGCGTACATTTAATAAAATTTAACAATGCGCGCGGGAGCATTGCATCCCCTTTTTATAGGTAATTTTTCCAGTCATGCTAGAAAATTTAGCGCGAATCAATTTGATTCGCTGTTGACGGATTTCGCAGAGGTCTAAAAAAACAACGTTTTGCGCTTTTTCCTACCAATCGCACGTCAGCCTCTTAAAGGTTGTCCAATCCGATCCTCGCCTGTAGTGAATATAGCAAGTAGTTCGATTTCTGTGATACAGTAATATTTGTGATTAGATAATTTTCATAAAGGAAGGTACTTGATCAAATGCGTTAAAAGACCAAACTTGTGTTCAACAGATTTTCACTAATACCATATTCTATTGTTTCTATAAGTACGTTCCTCACTAATGTTTATGTCCCTCCTACATCCGTACCAATCATTTCGGATCATGTAATCGTCTGTTTCATTGAACTTTGAATGTCCCTTATTTATCCGGACAAACCTATTGGGGTTGAAAATTACCTCCCGCATAATTTTATGTAAATGTCCTTTAAACTAATGCGGTAAACGTGATATTCTACAGTATAATGAGTTACAAGGAGTCAAACACATCCGCCTAATGGTGTTATCAATTACCTACTTCATGTTTATCTGTAAATGTCCTTTAAACTTATGCTATTTACTTTATATTCTACAGTATAATGAGTTACAAGCAGTAAAACACATCCGCATGTCTGTTTTTTATTCCATATAGTCTGTTTCATTGTACTTTCAGCGTCCAACATTTACCCGCACACACTTAATGGGGGTATAAATTACATGGTGTTATCAATTACCTACTTCATTATTTTATGTAAATGTCCTTTAAACTTATGCTATTTACTTTATATTCTACAGTATAATGAAACACATCCGCATGTCTGTTTTTTATTCCATATAGTCTGTTTCATTGTACTTTGAACGTCCCACATTTACCCGCACCCACCTCATGGGGGTAAAAATTACCTACTTCCTGCTCCTTTACACTAATGCAGTAAACATGATATGTTACAGTATAATGCGTTACGAGGAGTCAAACACATCCGCATGTCTCTTTATTATTCCAAATAAACTTATCACATGACTAATCGGTTCAGGATCGCTTCACTCTTTCACTAGTTCTGCTTCGCCTTTCCTCTGTCATATTTCCATCAGCTTTGCAGCTTGAACGTTCCGGTTTTCTTTCCGCGGCTGCCACTTGGCTGGTCTTCGTTTGTTCTAACACCTCTATGCTTCTCCTATCGCGGTTCGCTGGTTCCGAAACTCATTTTTCTCGAATGATACCCAAATTGTTGACTACAAAAGAATAAAAGATTGTCTATCTACCCTTTATGCTTGTTTTGAGTTTTCTGCAAAGTTTTCGCGATTTTTTCTCTTATTCTCTTCGAATTCAGTCTGAAATGTGCTATATTGCATATTGGTGAAACGTTTACGGATGACTTTCGTTTGGTTGCGTGAATCATATTCATACGTCTTGCGAGCAGTTATAGTATTACAAAACTTTCGGTCCTCGCCCGGCTAGCTCAGTCGGTAGAGCATGGGACTCTTAATCCCAGTGTCGCGGGTTCGAGCCCCGCGTCGGGCTTCTCTTTTTCTCCTTATTCTTTATGACCACACTGAACCTTTTATCTTTGTCGAATTATGGAAAAGTAAATGAGTAGTCCATTGTGCACAAAAATCTTTTTAGCTCATCACACGAGATCAGGAATGTTATTCTTTGTCATTATGATAAAAGAATTTATCATCTGAATGTTA
Organism: Mermis nigrescens; assembly: GCA_036768485.1. Lineage (NCBI taxonomy): Eukaryota > Metazoa > Nematoda > Enoplea > Mermithida > Mermithidae > Mermis > Mermis nigrescens. The sequence goes on from JAVLUZ010000740.1 coordinate 175,732, forward strand.
TACCATCAAACCCGTTCCCTCAACAGCGATGTTGAACGTTTTTTACGCATGCAATGTGCTCCAGTACATATGCTTCGCTAAGACTATCGGCTAAATTACTAAACTAGGCGCATTTTAAACGAAGATTTATTCGAAAAATAAAGAAAAAGATAAATATCAAAAATGTAGGCAACAGAAATGCACGACTTGCAGTGAGTTTTGCCAAATACATTTTTAAGAAACTCCAAGCGGCCCTAAAGAGTGCCAAGGTACGCGGCTTTACTAAAGTCGTAGTTTGTTCGAATTTGGGCGAATGCGTCGTCAGTACGTTGATTCAATCGGTTGGGGTCGGTGGCCTGAGGCCAAATACCGTGATGGTGGGCTGGCCATATCGTTGGAAGCAAACAAGGCGTTGCAATAAAAATTACAATGCCTTTTTAGGTAAATTTTAGAATACAAATGATTAATTCCTATTTTTTATCCCAAAGTTCGTTGTAATTGAGAAGTGTGGAATTCATTCGATTGTAGATATGCAGACATTTTTTAGAAACGGTAGAGGTGGGAGGCAAATGAAAATAAATGTAAAATCTTCAAAAGTGATAACTGGGTGTTTTTTGAAGTCAGAACGTAAAGAACCGATGAATATTTTGGCGCAAGACGTACTGTGCAAACTCGCTGATTTTGTTTTTAGAATTATTGAGGCTTGATTCTTGCTTTAATTTGCACTCTAGGCCTTTTTCTAGTCGCTTGCCATATTTTAATTTATGGCTTTATGATTTATCTGACAAACTCGTATGACTCGGAAATCTTAAGAAGGAAAAAGCAGTGATAGTTAAACCAATATAGGTATATGAAAATATATTACTTCACTTCATTTTGTCTTTCAATTTGTCCAAGTATAATCTATATAATTTCCGATAATCTTGTGTGGTACGAATAATTGAATTGCGGGTGGTGTCGACCACACGTAGGCGTGGGAGGTTTAGGGATTTACACCCCCGGAAGGAGGTAGACCCTTCAAATTTATAAACCCCCAGAATTGGATTTTTGGCATTTTTTGGAATTTTATCCGGTTTTGACCCCCCCCCCAGAAATTGGCTGCTGCCCATGTATAGTGTCGACTCGAGCCAGTTTGCCTACTAACTGATCACACATGCACATTAGGGGGTATGACGGGGTGTCCTCCCTATCAGGACTTTTGAAAAGCATACCCCCAAGCATGGGTGGGCGGCATCAAAGTTCTGGGGGGGGTGCTAGATCTTTTCAAAGGTCAGAAAATGGCGTTAAAATGGTTGTCGGCGAAAATAACACCATTTTTCAACGTTTCTCATCGAGCACTATCCATCGGCATCAAAAAATTGCGGAAAAAACAAAAAATTCAAAAAATGATTTCTAGGGGGTGCATACCCCAAACCCCCCTCCCCACGCCCAGGTATACCCTTAAGCCGTTTGGACCAAAACCTTTTGGTTTACCCCTCCCAGAACTTTTGACCGCGGCAATAATGACTTGTACCTGCACATGTAAAGCCTGAAAATTCTGGGGCATGGTTTTTCGGTTTTTCGTACAGTGCAAATGAAAGATCGGTCGTTCAAGTGAAGTCTGGTGCTCATTTGCTCTGCGCGCAAACGAAAATTTTCAAAAAAGTGTGTAAATTATGGGTTCAAAGTACAATTTTAGTTCCCCAAACTTCTTTTTACCATATAATCATCAAAATTTTCGACGCTTTGTGCCTAATTCTATGTATTATACACATGGGTTTCTTCTCAAAGTTACTACAGGAATGGTGAAAAAAGTGTGCATTTAAGAGTTCGTATGCTTACATTTTACGGGGGTTTGGGCAATCCCTATCCAAAGTTGACGTCCCTCCATGTCAGAAAATTTTTGACCCCCCCCCAATTTTGAGTGAATAGTTGCATTTGTGGCCATTTTTACGTGTTTTTCGGTGTTTTTGGCCAAAAAGTGGAGGTCACTTACTCCTCCCCCAAAACACCACCGGGAACCCCCTCACCCGAAATTTCGAGCCGTTGCATGTATGTTCACATGGGTGGGTCCAAACTACACATAGGCGCCGAAATTTGTACCCCAGAATCTAAATCCCCAACAGACCGACTGCATTCTGTTTCATTAATTTTTCGCGATTTTTCAATGCCAATCGAGAGTTCGATGAGAAAAATCAAAAATGGAGTTTGTAAGCCTATCCTGAATATTTTGACTTTTTGGACCCGAAATTTATGTATGGTCCCTTTTCACTGCTAGTATTTCGCTCTTGCCCATGTGTAGTCCAATTTAAACCTCTCAAATCTGATACGTCCATGGAAGCCATAGATGCACAAAGTCGGGGTCGGCAGGGGGGATGAAATGCCAAAAATCCAAAACGGTAAATTTAACACGATTTTTTTGCTGTTTTAACGATCAAAATGGTCAAAATTGCCTATAAAACGTTTTTTCGTGGTAATATTGCATTTTATAAGCATTTTTAGTCCATTTTGACTGCATTATTTCACTTTTGACACTAAAAAATCCAAAAATTTATTAATTTAAGGCGCTTTTTGAGTAAAAAAGTATTTGAAAGTACTAATCTGGCGCGAAACATCGTACAAATTTTGACGTGTTTACTGCTTTTGACCTCAAAAATGATGCAAAAAACGTTCCATCAGCTCAAAATCGCCGGACAGTTCCTGTCCGGCTGACCCATGTCCTCACCCCCTGTAAGCATGTATGGTGGAAGCTCGCTGTTTATTGACAAAAATTTAGACGCGATACACAGAGCCGCAACGGTGGGCATGTGCCTATTGGTGCCCAAAGGCTTGTTGTCCTTTCCCGAGCAAAACGATCGACTTTTGGGCACCATTGACGTCTGGTGGATAATACACGACGGCGGCCTGCTGATCGTTTTGCCGTTTTTGCTAAAACAGCACAAAGTTTGGCGTCAGTGTAAACTGAGAGTATTCGCCGTTGCTCAAATGAACGATAATAGCATTAAGATGAAGCAAGATTTGCAACATTGGGTAACAACATTTTACTTTTTCGTCGCAGAAATGAGCTTATAGAGGTTTATTAAGGGTTCTCATCGTTTATGGGTAGCAACTAAATTCTGGGGTGTCCGATGGGGCCAAATTGCCAGAAATACATAGCACTAAAAATTCAAAACTGGGAGGGGGCAGGAAAAAAGTCATCAGACATGCTCAAACACTCAAGCCAACATTCGTCACACTTTTCGATGCTATCTTGCCTATAGATTGAACTTTGACCCCCAAAACCAGGGTTCTACCTCAGATTTCACCTTATTATTATATTAAAACCTGCATTCCTTATAAGAAGACCTACATTTTCGGAAGACAGGACGACTAATGGTACCGAAAATCAGGAGGTGAGGGTGAAGGATCCAACTGATGGAACCTGCAATCAACCAAAGTTTCTTGTCAAAGCCGTGCTTTGCGAGGTGGTGCATTATCGAGCAAAATTAGCACTCCCTGTATATCCTCCTCCTTTCATTTTTCTTTATTACTTTTTGCAACTGGTTCGAGAGTTTGCAGTAGTAGTTGACATTTATTATTACATTGTTTGGTGTAAAATCAATCAATAGAGGACTGAGAATCCCAATAAAAGTTACAAAATCACGTTTCTGGCTGATTTGGAGGCCTTAATCTTCGATGATGGTCTCCAAGCCTCCCCAACTCGCTGGATTGACTGATGTTTGGTTTTTTGGTTATAACAGTAAACCCCTCCTTCATCGCTAGAAGTCTTTACTAAGTAAATTTTTCTGTATCTTGTTCAAATTGATGAAACAAGCAGGCACGTATATCTCGGGGGAATGGGGGGTTCGGACCCCCGGAAATTCAGAAAAATCGGAAAAATATGACTTTTTAAACGTTGCGCTATTTTTGGCCTTTTTGGGCTTAGTTCAACCTCCAAAAGTGGTTTTGGTCCCTTCAAAATAGGACGGCCAGCTACGTGCATGGAAAAAAGTGCTTAAGTTTTCAGCTCAATCATGTTTTTGCTCAGCTGTCAAAAAATGGGGCTCCTATTGGGCGAAGACCTTTGGCAATTCTAAATCTTCTGTTAAAATTGATAATGCTGTGCTTTAATTTAACCTTAATACTAAGACTAACGGATGCACCTTACTTCCCCTGTCCTCCCCACTAGACCATGAACAGATGGAATTTCTTCTTGGGTGATCACAATTTTGGATGTCCAGTGGACCTCCCACCTTCAAAGTTCGTCACGCCAGTCCTGAAAATTGCAATTAATTCTGTAATACTGCTGGAAGCAAGGGTACTAGTTCCATAAACTTCACTCAATTACACGTGAATTTCTTCAGATTTTTGACCCGTGAGTATTAGGTATCAAATGACCTCCTAATACTCAGTAATTCAATTTTCGGTTGATATCACCGGATACAATCAATTAAAAGAGAATATCTCTAGGAAAAATTTAACAATAATTATGAAATTTGGAATTTGCATATCAGGTAAGCCTTACAATACAAATATGAGAAAAACTTTGCTGCAACCTAATTACTGCCAAAAAACTTTGCCTCTATTGATCTACCCTCGTATATACTAATCAAATTTGATGTCCTTTCTTCCTCGTTTATTTCTATAATTTATAAAAGGTTCAGCTAGTGCTGTATCAATTATTGACTGTGCACTTATCTTTAAAATATTGTTGACTTTGTAAGAATTTTTAATGGAATTTTCAGACCACCACAGGATGTCGAATCGAGCTTATATGATTTCTACAGCCGACCTATATTCCTCTTGTCCCTTAAGTGTTCGGCTATCTCCTAAGCAGATTTTTGATAATTATCTATCTTTAAATTTTTACCAAAAACATTGCGTATTGACATTTGTTCTATATACGAAATTTTAACGTAAGTTTTTATAAGTGCAGTCAGTATGTAAATGTACCACGTGGTACAAACCTTCAACCCAGAGTCGGTCTCGTCCCCATCTCCCCCCAGCCCTCTCAACGGCTGAAATCTTTTACCCCTTCTGATTTTTGGCAAAAACTTGCGCTTTTTAACTGTTTCGGATGCTTTTTGCTATTTTTGGTCAAAAATATAACGTTATTCATCCCTCCCCCTAAAGATGGCCGACTACCCCTCCCAAAACTTTGAGCCGTTACTTGTATGCACACCCGGGCGTGGGGGTTTAGGGGGTATGCATCCCACCCCCGAGAAACTAAAATATCCCCTACAGATACCAAAATACCCCCAGAATTTAATTTTTGAATTTTTTCTTGTCTTTTTCGCAATAGTTTGATGCCAATGGCTAGTGCTCGATGAGAAACGTTTAAAAATGGTGTTTTTTCGCCATACCACCATTTTAAAGGCTATTTTTTCGACCTTTGAAAAATATTGCACCCCCCAGAATTTCGATGCCGCCCACCTATGCTTGTATGTGAACATTTTCGCTTGCATAAAATAGGTGTATCAGTTGCGCATTGATGCATCGGTCGATGTGGTCGAATTATCCGATAGCACAATTTCGGCTTATACGTACGAAAAGACATTATTAATGGAAGAGCGTAGTCGCCTGGCCATGGATTTGCAGCTTTCTAGACAGGACATTGCGCACGAGGTACATTATTTATGTTTGTGTGAATATTCAAAAATAATAATTAATACAAGAATTAAAAACGAATATTAAAACCTAAAAATATTGTTTACATCGATGCGTTTGTGCGTGCGTCTTGTGTGCGTCACAGTTCGATACAATGCATGCACGTGTTCTAAGGGCAGGGCTGGCTGTGGTTTGACTTCCCGGAATGACTGCCGCGCTGACCCCCAAAAATTTCAAGTTTTGAAGAAAAAACTTAGACAATGCACTGCTTTAGGCTTTTCAGCGATATTTCGGCTTAGAAAGTATCAAAGGTGCGCAAGGTCAAAATGTCAGGGGTTGAGAGCCAAAAATTGCTAGATAGCTACATATGTGCTTCGTAACAACGGCTCTATAGCCCTTTTGGTGTCAGAAAATTAGCTATATAGCCTTTTTGGTCTCAGAAACAGCTACTATATAGCCTTTTGATTCCAAACATAGATATATAGTCTTTTTGGACTAAAAATAGCTATTAATCCCTTTTTGGAGTCGAGACAATAGATATATATCCTTTTGAAACTCAGAAAAGGCAACTAAATAGCATTTCTGAGCTCAAAAAAGACTATGTAGCTAGTTTTCTGAGCCCCAAAAAGGCTGTATAGCTAATTTTCTGAGCCCAAAGAAGGCTATACAGCAGTGGTTTTTCGGTCAAAATCGCAGGATAGCTATCAGTTTTTCAAAGCTCAGGGTGAGGGGCAATCCCCCCTCACCAGGTGCACAAGGTCAGGGTCGACAGGAGGGGGGTGAAATGCCAAAAATCTGAAACAGTTAATTCAACGTTCACGATTTTTTTGCTGTTTTAATGATCAAAATGGTCAAAATAGCCTATAAAACGTTTTTTTCGTGTTAATAACACATTTTAAAAGCATTTTTAGTCCATTTTGACTGCATTATATCACTTTTAACACTAAAAAATGCAAAAATTTATCAATTTTGGGCGCTTTTTGAGTAAAAAGGAAAAATTTTGACATTTTTACTGATTTTGATGTCAAAAATGATAAAAATGATGCAGAACAAGACTCAAAATCGCCGGACAGTACCGGTCTAGTTGACCCCTCAGGGGGGTAATACCCCCTCACCCCTATGTGCATGTGTGCCTCTCATGCTTATGTATGGAAAGTATCAATTTATTTGATTTTTTAAAATAAATTTACGTTTCAACGTTCTAGAAAGAACGAGCATGACCAATACCCTCAAAAAAGTATTTTCGACGCGTACCCACCATTTTTATTACTCTTAGTCAAAACAAATTCAAAATGGCCTAATTGGCATTTACAAAATGGAAAAGAGGTACAATTAGTATTAACAATTAGATAAAATTTTTTTAAGATTAAAGGAAAATTATTATTCTCATGATATATGAAAGACATAAAGTATTTCTTAGGAAATATTTTACCTTTCAACACTCCGAAAGTTTAAATTGTTTTGTTTCGTTTTGCCCCGGTTATTTAATAATTTCTTCAACAATTTCTCACTTTTCTTCCTAATTTTGTTTATTTACAGAACTCTAGTTGAAACAGATTTATTGCGCCTTATTATCTTATTTATTTTAATATAAAAAAGTCCCGAATTTTTGGGTGAGAACTGAAGAGATAGAGGGTTAAGCATTTCTGGACCGTTTTTTTATAAAGTTTTCAAAAAAAATTTCAGCGGTTCCGAGCCGTAATATGGTAAAAAATACTTTTTTGTTTCCCAGCAATAATTTCTTGTTCCGTCATCAGCAAATTCCTGTTTAAAACTTTGCTAAAATGTTGATACCGGAAATAGAAATTATTATACAACTTATCTTATACTTCCCCACTTAGGCTCTACCGAGAACCTATCAGCGATATTGCTATCTACTCCATATTTCAGTTTTGCACTTACTACCATACATGGGCAGCACCCAAATTCTGGGGGTCAGGCTTGGGTTAATCGCTAAAAATGTTACGAAAATAGAATTCTGGGGTCTACAGTAATCTGCGGGGGGTTTTTAACTTCTTGGGGTACAAACTCCCCGCGCCCATGTGTGCCTGCTACCGGATTATGCGTGTAGCACATAAGGCTTTCCATTGCGGCGCACAAAGACTGATTCATCAATTTTTCCTAATAGCTTCAACCAAAATTTAGCAACATCGAAGTTTTGAGTCGGATCGTTTAGGCATCAGGAGCAGGCACGTATCTCCGGGTGGAAAGGGGGTTCGAACCCCCCCGAAATTCAGAAATATTGGAAAAATAGGACTTTTTAAGCGTTATTTTGTGCTATTTTTGGCCTTTTTGGGCTTAGTCCCCCGAAAGTTGTTGTGGGTCCCCTCCCCAAATAGGACGGCCAGCTACGTGCCTGATTCCGGAGAAGAATAATTTTCTGGGTGAATGAATATTACTTAAATGTAAATTATTTTTTTAGACTGGCCCACATAAGGTCACCAAAACGGATTTTAGTAAATTAATAATTGCTTTTGTATTACGCTTGTCGTATAACCAGCCTAACTTTGAGCTGGAGGCGTTTTGCTTCGAGTTATTAACTTTGCAATAAACCAAAATTGAGTACCAAGACAGGCCACGACATTGCTCATAGCATGGACAGGATGATGATAAATAAGTCGTCTTGACACTTTTGACAATTGATTTTTCGTATAAAAATAAACAGTTTTTGAAATTTTTCTACCATTGGGTAGAAATTTCTGAGAAACGCTCAAAAATGCTATTATTTTTGCCTATACTTCCTAATAGGTCTACATTTTTTCGCGCGCTAATGAATGGCTCCGCGCGCAAATGTTCTCTGCTGACCATGAGCGGCCGCGCCAATGGGATGGCGCTAATAAACCCTGCGCTTACCCGTCGTTGTTTAGCCGAAAAGAAAAAATTTCGAGTCTGGCTGGCCCATTCAGAATTCCCATGCTGTTCTATGCTTAATAGGCGATGCATTTTGATCGGCTCACAAGCATGCATGGGCTAATGATTAAACTAGTCGGTCTATTGTCGATAATGTTGATTACGAATATTTTTTCCGCTCTTCCGGCTTAACGCTTATTAAATTTTCTACGAATATATTGAAAAATTTATAGGAATTTTGCCTCAAAAATACTATGAAAAATTTTTACCGGCCATTTCGCCGTCCGCCTTACATTAATCGTCGTCTTGCGCGGTTTACACTTTGTCATAATGTAGCTCTGGACAACTGTGTTATTTTTTTCAAATTGTTTCTTACTTCGCGCCTTCCCTCAGCCCCAATTCTTAGTCGACCGACATCGCAGCCGCATCACCCTTTGCGGCCTGTCCGGCGACGCGAGCGACGCGAAACAAACGCGAACCCAGTCGTCGGCGGACGCGACGGCGGCGCCGCTTCGCGCCGCGCCGCCTTTTCGCTCGTCGATATCGACGGGCGTCGTTACGCCGCCGCTGCCGGCGACGGCGTCGAAAAATTTGGCGCCGAAAAAATCGTCGGATGCGGCGTCGCCGACGTTGCCCGGAAAAACGACGCTCGTTCGAGCGACGACGACGCCCGTTGACGAAAGTACGCGCAACGTTGAAGCGGATCCAGGATCGCTTTTTGAATTATTTTATTAAAATAAAATAAAATAGTGTATCTATTTTACATCCTATGTAGCAAGCCTGATATCAGAAGTTATTTCTGACTTTACAGGTTTTAGTGATTATTTTAAAAATATCGTAAAATTGACCTAAAAGCAACAAGGAGGATTATTATTAATAAATATTAGTAATAATTATTAAATATTAGTAAATAATAAATATTAGTGATAATATTAATATTAATCATTATTACTAATAAATATTAGTAATAATCATACATGATTTATGGTGGTCACCATGAGAAAAGTTTTCACCGTAGAGAGATAAAAATGGAAAAAAATGTATAAAAAATAAAAAATGTATTAAAAAAAGTTGTTCAAAAAATGATCATACATGATCTTGGGGGTTTACCCTGAGAAAAGTTTTCACCGTCCAGAAAATCCCCCCAGAATTCGCGATTTTCCAAAATTTTGTAGGAAAGCGTACTTGCCTTTTAGCAATCTGTTTGCTCTAAGGTGTCAATTTTTCGATGCTTCGCGCCATAGACCAATTTTTTACCATATTTTCTTCAATTTAATCCAATTTTTCTCATACTTTTCGGAATTTTTTTATGTTTTTACGCTTTGGAAAGATCGATCATCGTCAGAAACGCCGAAAAATTATGTTTTTGACGCCTATCCCCCTTTTTTGAGCTCGAAAAATGTACTTCAAAATTTCACCCTCCCCCAGAATTTTCATGTTGCGTTTGTCTGGTCATAGTAACTTAATAAATGGTCCTTAGCGCATCGAAAATAAGAATAAAAACAATAAGAAAATAAAATTATCATAGGTAGCGCGTTAGCGCATATGTACCTATAATGTGCGTACTTGGGTATCCCTAAAAAAGTGTCCCTTCCTACAGCAGCACTAGGGACACTTCTGTATTGTACGGTTTTTATTAAGATACATAGATAATAAAAAATTCGATGCCGCCATTTTTGTTATTTTTTACACTTCTACCCGGTGTGTAAAGAGCATGTAAAGTTCTACTGTAACGTGATAACATAGTTTTTCAAAAATTTTGGAGGGGTTCACGACTTTTCCATCTAATTTTTGCATTCTGTTTAATCTGGTTTTTTGTAATGATTAAGTTAGATAGCACTTTTTTATTTTTGAAAAAGTAACTTATATCTAAAGTGGCATTGTAAAGAGTGTAAAGAATCTGAGGGTACAGAACACAATTCAGCTTCTTTTTTGTCTGTTAACAACTCCGGTTATGAGTAGTGATGTAAAAGATCCAGATTTTTACCCAGATCCAGATCCAGATAAAGATCCGGTTCAGATTTTCTGGCAGATCCAGGTCCAGATCAGATAACCAGATCAGAAAATAACCAGATCCAGATCCAGATCTTTTTGCCAGATCAAAATTTAAAAAGATTCAGATACACAGATACAGATCCAGATAAAAATATTTTTTGTGCAGCAATTTGTATTGCTAAAAAGGAGGGTGTAAAGCCCCCGAGCCCACGTGGATTGGGGGGTCGAGTAGCGGGACTAATATATCAGCTCCCCCAGAAGGGTCTGGGGCAGAGCCGAGGAAAATTTGAATTTTAGAGCTTTTACATAAGAATAACATCAGTAAAAATTGTCTAAAAAGTAAAAGCTCACAAGTTCAGACTTGTACCCATGGGCTTGAGTCAACCGAAAGACAGTGTAGTCTGCTTTTTACAAAAACATTAATCCAAATTACGAATGCAATTTTTTTAACACAAACGATACATTACCTAACAACACAAAATGCAATACTATGAAAAATCCTGCCTAATTTCAATTCAACAAAGAAAAACGCTGTTAAAATTCATGAAAAATGACCGATGCACCTACTAAAACCATATGTACATGTTCAGCATAGAAATTCTGAGGGGTCAAGGCACGGTTTTTTTGTATTCGGCAAAGATTTTTCGCTATGTACAAAGACTTTTGGGGACCGTCTTTGTACATGTACAAAGATTTTTTGGAAGACAAAAACTTCAAAAAAGGTTCGAAATTCGCAAAAATTCTCGTGTGTGTTCTATATATCTTTATAATGGCAGAAATTGTATTTTGAAAGGAAAATGCAAAGAAAAGAATTTTGAAATGTTTTGGAGTCAAGCTTCAACTTGATGTTGAGAAATTAGTCAGACCGATAGGTTAAAAGATAGATTTTTGATATCCCATGTAGTTTGAAATCAAGCAAGAAAATTTGTGAATTTTTTAAAATTTTTTACTGCATCATGGCATAGATCTCGTCGAGAAACGCTCAAAAATTCCATTGTTTTCGCGCATCTCATAATAACTTTCGAGACATATGACTTCAAAAATTTTGGGCCCCCTAAATAAAATCCTAGTTACGTCCCTGATTCCAAGCACATTCGTCATTTTTGTACTCGGAGCATTTTTCTTTGCTAGTTACTATTCATACATGTGAAAGTCTTCTTTACAGCCACCGAATTGAAACAGGTTGGCTCAGATTGTGGCCCGGGCGGCGGCAAACGCTTGGCTCGTTTCTTCCAGGGCTCGCCTAAAGCTTCGCTTTCGAGCATCGATCAGCCTATGACGCCTCCGGCTGCGCAAGCGGCGCCCTTCAAACGCACGCGGCTTACGCCGGTAATTTTCATTTTTAATATAAAGATAATTTTTAAATTGAAATAGGTAAAAAAGGTAAAAATAAGAAATAAAGTAAACTATTTTCATAAACAAAATTAGAAATTTTTTTTTAATTAAAAAAGTTGAAATAAAAAATAGCAATTTTTATAAACGAATGTAAAAGTATTTTAATGACCTGAAAAACAACTAAACTATTTTATCACAAACTAATATAGAAATATTTTGTATTCACTAGAAGGATAGGCGTCATATGTCTGTAAATGTATGTACGTGTGCTGGGGCTTAACCGATATTTTATTTCGGGGGAGGGGCTAAATTTTTGAAGTCATATTTCTCGAGAACCAGAAGGAGTTACGCGAAAATAATGGTATTTTTAGGCGTTTTTTGACGGGATCTATGCCATTATGAAGAAAAAATTGAAATGTTTGCTTTGTTTTCAACTTGGATATGAAAAATATATCGTTTAATGTATCTGCATGACTAATTTCTCGATATCAAGTTAAAGCTTGACTCAAAAAAAGTTCAAAATTCATGACTTTGCATTTAATTTTGCGATTTTGTTAATAAAAACTAATGCATAAATAAAAAAATGGGCGCAAAACGCCCAAAATTTTTTGACATATTTACTATTTTTTAGTCAAGTTTGGCCTTCTAAGGTAAGAAATATGATAAAAAAATAAGAAATCCGGCGCGAAGCGCCGATAGCTCAAAATTGTGCTTAAGTGTACATGGCTGTCTTTTTAGTAGGCTTTGAGCATTTTTAATTCTTTCTCTGAGGGACCCTTGTAAAAAATAGACATATTTTTTCATTTCAGAGGGGAGTTCCCCCCCCGTTCCCCGGCTGGTTACGCCCCTGTTCATGTGTAACGTACATATTTATGTAGATGTAGAATTATTTACTGCAGCGGAATCAAAGTTGGCAATCCGTCGATTTTTTGTATTTTAACCGCCCACTTTTAACCGTTTTTTTGGCAAAAAGCTCGCTTTTTTGAGGCTTATTGAATGCTTCCTCATTTTAAAGTAAATCTTGAAAGGTCGACCACCAAAATGATCGCTTCTTTGATTTCGGATTAGGATAGTCGAACCGGTTTTGCCTTGAACAAAAACCCGTCAGTTTTTATGCTCTCGACCGTAATTCGATCGAAAATTTGCGGTTTACACTCAGCGTGTTCCTGGGGGAGGGAGTTTGACTCATCGGAATGGCTTCTGACCCCTGCGAAATGGCTGCGACACCACCCCCTAGAATTAACTATTTTACGAAAAAAATCGTGCAAAGTTTACTATTTTAAGCGTTTTTGGCTAATTTCTTGCTCTTAATTGAGTAATTTTCGGCGTTTGCGCCGTATACTCATTCAATTTACTCGATTTTGTCGAATTTATTTGAAGTGTTTCTATGTTCTATAGAGGACGAGCATGGTCTGAAACGTAAAACAAATTGTGTTTTTTTAAAGTGTAAGCAATGTTTTTTAACCCAAAAAAGGCATTTTTTTAAGAATTTTTTTAGAGCATACTCCTTCTTCCCCCTAGAATTTCCATTCTGTACATGTATATATATATATATATATATATATATATATATATATATATATATATATATATATATATATATATATATATATATATATATATATATATATATATATATATTTTATATACAGTCGAACTTGCTTAATGCGTACACCCAAGGGACCAAGCCCTTCTGTATGCATTATCCGACTGCACGCATTATCCGAATACCCCAGATTTTTAGCAAGGAATACACTATTATGCGATAAAATCATTTTTTTCAAGAAAAAATCAGCAATACAAGTCTGCTTTAACATATTTTCACGCTTAAAGTCACAAAATTTTCGATATCATTCATTTCGCTGAATAGCTTTGTGTCACAATTGTCCTGTGCCATTAAAAACTTTCGTATGTTCGATATACACAGTTTTAAATCCTGATAGCTCGGAACCGTTTGTTTCTCCTAGATCGTCCAGGTCACGAAGCGCAACACTCATCTCGATGTGCCTAAAGTATTCGCATAAACATAGAACTTGCGGCGATTTGTCAACATTTTTAAATTTGTCCCCAGAGAAACTTTGTTTTTTTTTGAAAATGCTATAACCAATCAAAAATAACAATTCGCTTAGGGCTGAATGCCCTTAAAGTTAGAATTCTAAGCTTTTCAAAGAAAGCTAAAGATCCAGACTAAAAATTATACACATTTAAGAAAACAGGCTCGCACAACACAGAAGTCAATTTAACCAAAGTACTCGTATAAACACGGAACTTTAGTAGAAAAACAAAATGTATCAATAATTAAAATGATGCACATCAATGATAGCAGAGAGACGCAAACATTTCGAGCTGATCGCATTAGCTGAGGTGAAAAAATACACGCTGTATGCATTAAGCCGGGTAGTTTAACATGCAGGCATAGGCCCATAGATGAAATCGGCTGTACGCATTACGCACTAACCGAGTACGCATTATCCCATGCTATTGCCTTATGTTTTGCATGGTCTTTCGGTCCGGACCTAGCAATACTGTACGCATTACGCGAGAAAACGCATTATCCCGTGTACGCATTATCGAAGTTCGACTGCATATATACATATATATATATATATATATATATATATATATATATATATATATATATATATATATATATATATATATATATATATATATATATATATATATATATATATATATATATATATATATATTAGGGATGTCCCATGCCCCGGCCCCGGCCCCGGTGCCGGGGCCTCTGCCCGGGCCGGGGCAAGAGCTTGCCCCGGCCCGGGGCTAAAAGTGTATTGTAATGCAGAAAGACACAAAGACATTAGGTCGATGAAGTAAATGAAATATCGGAAGAGCGTGCGCAGACGTTTTATTTCATTGGATATAATCGAAGCAAGGAGTAATGAATGAGATTAATATTCGTAATTAATTGCTTTCAGATTTTTCGCCAAGTAAAGTCTCAAGTTTATGAGGCAACATGCGCGTTCTAAAATCTGAACATGTTTCCACTTGTGCTGAAAAGTCGTTCACTAGCAACGCTGGTTGGTGGAGCAGACAAATACTTCCTGGCTAATGTGCTAAGCCGAGGGTAAGCTAAGTTCTTTGCCTTCCAAAATTCGAGTGCGTTTCCATCGGCGCTGAATTTTTCATCTATTATGAAAAATTCTGAAAAAGCTTATTTTATAAACAAGAAGTACCTACGTTTGCTGCGTCTCAAGTGTCAAATGAATTAACACCTTTACGAGAATTGCAAAGAAAGTGATTAAGTCGCGTTAAATGGAAGTAGGATGGATTCAGCATGAAATAAGTACGAGCTGACGCGCTTTATTATGACGTAATTTAAGCGTATTAGGAAATACAACTGACAATCTGGATAATAAATAGACATTATGCAGCAAGTAGTGCATCTAACGTAAAATGCTTGTAATAAATTGAAAAGTACGATAATTTGTCAATGTAGGCAAACGCACAAAACGAGGAAATGGCATATTAATAGTGGAACATCTGTCTGCATATACAATACACATCTTGCCCGGCCCCGGCCCGGCTAAAAAGTCGGCCCTGGGACATCCCGAATATATATATATATATATATATATATATATATATATATATATATATATATATATATATATATATATATATATATATATATATATATATATATATATATATATGTACACCTCGCTAGTTTTTTTGCAATTTAAATGAAGCTGGGTCGGACATCGTCTTACTACTTTCTGTTACGATTTTGAGCATATGTGTTTTTGATTGAAAATTTCACGATTGTCTTATTTTTTCATTAAAACCCGAAAAGCAGTCAAACCGAAGAAGCATGTTCAAATCGGACAAAAAAATGGTTTTAATAAATTTAATTTAAATTTATATGAATTCATCAACAATTGACAACCCTAAACTCAATTCTACGGGAGAGGGACGACAGCCTGGCTAATGTTCTATTGTATTATTTAATAGTGTAAACTTAAAGTTGAAGAATGAAGTGTAAAGTTAAACTTGAAGTATTAAGCTAAACTCGAAGTGTAAACTAAAGATTAAAATGTTAAGTTAAACCTGCGGTGTATACTTAATCTCAAAGCGTAAGCACTTAAATTTGAAGTTTAAACTTAAACTCAATGCAACAAATTAGGATTTATGAAAGTATAAATTTTAAATTTATCAATATATATTATTCATATTTTAATTAATAATTTATAAATTTATAAATTTTCAAACTGTATTAGAACTTTTTAATTTAAATTTGTACTAACTTACTTTACAGCCGGTTGACCTCGAAACGGAAGAAGATTGCATGACACCTTCGTCGGAGGGTAGTCAAGAAAGCTCGTCTGTATCGCCAAAAAACTCCAGTTCAAGCAAAGAAAACGTGGCCGAACTTATTGATGCGCAATTCAAGCCAATTAATGAGAAAAAGTCATCGTTGCACAAAAATAGCTTCCCTTGCGCCGAGCCCGCGTCGCCATTCGACGCTTTTCGACCGCCCGAACCCGCTAAGTCTCTTGTAAGATGATCCGTGTAGGAGATAGAAGTAAAAATTAATTTAAAATATTTAAAAAATTTATGACATTCTGAAAAAATTAATCAAAAATATATAAAAAAAATGTATAAAATGCAAAAAAATAATTAAAAATATTTAAAAATGTAGAAAATGCTAAAAAATAGAATAATGAAAAATATTTAAAAAATGTATAAAATTCTAAAAAATTAATTAAAAATATTAAAAAATGTATAAAATGCTAAAAAAAATTGATCAAAAATATTTAAAAATGTATAAAATGCTAAAAAAAATTATTAAAAATTTTAAAAGATGTATAAAATGCTATTAATGAAAAATATGAAAAAATGTATAAAATGCTAAAAATTAATAAAAATATTTAAAAAATGTATAAAACGCTAAAAATAATTATGCATGCATATTTTTCGTCTGACTGAAACATTGGCCGAAAAGAAATCTTGAATGAATTCAGGCATATGTACATGCATACGAGTAGACGTACATAAGAGTGACATATAATATAGGTACATATGTACATGCGTAACGTCGTCGTTGGGTTGGGTGTCCGTTTATTATTAAAACGTTACAGTTTAATTGTTTAGAGCGCACTTAAGGTTACTTAAGTGGTTTAGTAACGCTGGTATTGCTTCAGCGCGCATCCGACTAGACTATTTCGGACTGATCCCTTTACTAGTTATAACGTGTGCTTATATAGAAGGTTACACATGCAAATTAACTAAAAAGGTTAAAGTAAATAATAGATGGAACACGAGCGCACGCAAATAATCGCGTAGTGGCCAATGGCCGCACATGTAAGAGGAAGTTGGGATCATAGTTGGGCAGCACCAAAATTAGGGGGTGCAAGATTTTTGAAAGGTCAACAAATGGTCCTAAAAATGATGGTTTGACGAAAAACATCGTTTTTCAACGTTTCTCATCGGGCACTATCCTTTGACAAAAAAAAATTGCCAAAAAAAAACAAATACCCCTAATCTATTCTTGGACAAAAACTTGCTCGTGTCTTTCTTTTTTTTCATTTTCCGATCGAAAATTGAAGGACGTTCCCAACCAATGGAAAGTGAGTTGTCACCTTGAACTGGCAGATCTCCCGCCGATTAAACTGAAATGCGAGAATTACTTGTTTCAAAAAACTTATTCGTTTTTTAGCGATTTTCGGTGGGCGAAATTTCAAAGTGCCCTTTTTTAACTCAAAAAAGTATACGCGAAAAATTCGATTAAAATGAACAAAATATAGTCACGAAACGAGTGGAATTTTACACTTTTGAGCAAACGGATTGCTAAAAACGCACAAAACTGCATCTTCTTTTCTACGAATTTTTAGGAAAATCGCGTATTCTGGGGGAGGGTGCGAAGATTTATGGGAGTTTAAAGTTTTTCTAGGGGTAAACCCCCTCAGTTCATGCATGGCGGGGCTTGAACTCGGGGGCTTTTGGGTTTCCGACTGATTTTTTACCTACATACGAGGGTTGATCAAAAAGTTTCCGGAATGAACCTATAACTTTTGATCGTAACAAAATCGAATTAAACAAATTACATCTTCATGAAGCTCAACCTTTACTGTATCAACCTGCAGGTTTTCAATTTTGTCGGCATGTTTGTTGCTGATTCATTATCATACTTAGTGCAACTATGAAAAACTCAAAATTTGAAGTTAGGCAAACATTAAATTGATGGAATCCGAAGGACATTCCGATCGCTCTGCAAAAAGTCCACTGAGACAGTGCTCCTAATAAAACAACGATGTGTGACTGATCCAAGCGATTTAGAGGTGGACAAAAAAGCATTCAGGATGATCATTGGGAAGGGCGCCCTGTCGAGGCAATCCAGAGGTAAAGGGGACTGCTGTTCAGGCTGTAGCTGAAGCAAACCAATGATTGTCACTGAGTGTGGTAGATAAGGAAGTGGGCTTGTCCTATGAATCGATTCAAACTATTCTGCCCGATCGTTTGGGTTTGTGCTAGCTTTCTGCAAGTTGGGTCCCAAAAGCGTTGCAGTGCTGTCACGACGAATTTCTTGCAACGCTTTTGGACCCCATCTTGCAGAAAGTTTACGCAAACCCAAACCATCGCTCAGAATACTTTGAATTTATCTATAGGACAAGCCCACTTCCTCAGCTATCACACGTACTGACAATCATTAGTCTGCTTCAACTACAGCCTGGACAGCAGTCCCACTTTCCTCTGGATTGCCTCAACAGGGCGTCTCACTCAATGGTCATCCTCAATGCTTTCTTGTCCACCTCTAAATCGCTTGGATCGGTCATAAATCATTGTTTTATTAGGAACACTGTCTCAGTAGACTTTTTGCAGAGCGATCGGAGTGTCCTTCGAATTCCATCTAAGTTTAACCAAGAATTTTATGTTTGCCTAACTTCAAATTTTGAGTTTTTCATAGTTGCACAAAGTATGATAATGATGAACGACTACCAATCAGCAACAAACATGCCGACAAAATTGAAAACTTGCAGCTTGATACAGTAAAGCTAAAGCTTCATAAACATATAATTTGTTCAATTC
The DNA here is from genome assembly GCA_036768485.1 of Mermis nigrescens. Lineage (NCBI taxonomy): Eukaryota > Metazoa > Nematoda > Enoplea > Mermithida > Mermithidae > Mermis > Mermis nigrescens. The sequence goes on from JAVLUZ010000740.1 coordinate 194,515, forward strand.
AATTTTGCTTTTATCAAAAGTTATAGGTTCATTCCGGGAACTTTTTGATCAACCCTCGTATGTATGTAACAAAGTCTGGAAATAACTAATTATAATTATAATTTCTCTCTTATGCGACGGTTATTGAAGGCATCCACGAATATGAGTAACTTCGAAAAATGATGTTTTAGCCTCTACCATGATTTTTTACCATTTTTCTGACCTGTACAAAATTTTTGAACTTTTCTGAATATCAGGCGCTGCCTTTGCATGCTTGTTAGCAGCACCCACTTGTTCTGAAAGTTATTGCTTTTTGAAGTCTATAATTTCGTAGTATTGGCAAGAAAAAGCATCTTTGCTCATTTTTAATTGCTTTTGACAAAATTCGCTTTTTAGATTCTTCGTTATTTTGCCGTTTTCGATTAGAAATATAAACCATTTTCTCCCTTCCTGATTTGACGATTCCCATCCCACCATAGATGCACAAGACGGTCCGGGGCAGGCACGCAGCTGACCGTCCTATTTTGGGTGGACCAACACCAATTTTTTTGGGGGCCATCCAATAAGGCCAAAAATAGCACAAAATAACGTTTAAAAAGTCCTGTTTTTCCGATTTTTCTGAATTTTGGTCCGAACCCCCTCCCCCTTCTCCCCCAGAGATACGTGCCTGGTCCGGGGTCAGCGAAAAAGCTTTTGACCCAAAATAAACATATGGGAAGTATTATGAAAGTTAAAATAGGTAGCGGAATTAAAACTGCCTCAATTGACAATTTCTGATCAATTTCAAGCACATTTGCGATGAAGTTATGAATTTTTTCTTTTTTTCGACCCGAATTTTGCGTTTTTCCCTCAAGAATGTCCTAGTTTGTCCTTTTGGGAAAATAGACCATACATGGGCTGGGCAGCAAATCAACCAAACTCTGGGGAGTCAGATGGAGTGAATCATAAAATAGCACCAAAAAGTCAATTCTGGAGACATTCTCTGGGAGGTTCAGGCCATTTATGGGCAGCAGCGAAATTCTGGGGATACGATGGGGTCGAATTGCTAAAAAATAGCATCAAAAATTCAATTCTGGTGAGTATCGATTTTTGGAAAGTCTTCCAGATTCTGGGGGTCCGACCAAACTCCCACGCCCATGTGTGCTATAGGCCACACATGGGTTTGGGGGTATACACCACACATGGGCGGGGGTTGGAGGGTATGCATCCTCTCAGAAGGCCGAATACCCCCAAAAACCAAAACACCCCCAAAAATTAAATTTTTGCAATTCGTTTTTTTCCTGATTTTTTTTGTCAATAGATGGTGTTCGATGAGGAAGGCTGAAAATGATTTTTTAGCCATACCACAATCTTTGAGACCATTTTTTGACCTGTGAAAAACCTTGTTCTTCCCCAACACCCCCAGAATTTTGGTACTACCCACCTATGTTTTACACTTTCAGAAGTTTAAACCCCCCGCAGAATACTGTAGGCCCCCAGAATTTTATTTTTAGTAACATTGTTGGTAATTTTTGGCGATTTCACCAGAATTTTCTTGCTGCCCATGTATGGTATAGACCACACGTGGGCGTGGGGCATGCAACCTTCAAAAGGCTAAATAACTCCCTCCCCTAAAAACCAAAATAATCCCTAGAATTCAATTTTAGATAATTTTTTTGTTGTTTCGCGATTTTTTGATGCCAATGGATAGAGCTCGATGAGAAACGTTGGAAAATTGTGTATTTTCCCCATAACACTATTTTAAAGACCATTTTTTCACCTTTAAAACATTTTGTACTTCCCCCCTCAACCCCTTCCCCAATACTCCCCAGAAATTTGGTGCCGCCCATCTATGATATACACCCCAGAAGTTGAAAACCCCCCGCAGATTACTGTAGGACCCCAGAATTTTATTTTTGGTAACATTTTTTGTAATTTTTGGCGATTTCACCCCCCCCCCTAGAATTTTCTTGTATGGTGTATACCACACGTGGGCGTGGAGGGTGTGCACCCCCCAGAAGGCCGAATACTTCCCTCCCCAAAAAACCACATTACCCCTTAGAAGTCAATTTGGGAAATGAAAATTTGTTTTTTTCGCGATTTTTCGATGCCAATGGATACAGCTCGATGAGAAACGTTGAAAATGGTGTTTTTTCGCCATACCACCATTTAAAAGACCATTTTTCCCCTTTAAAAAATCTTGCACCCTTCTCCCCGGGAATTTCGGTGCTGCCCACCTTACGTGGACAGCACCAAAATTCTGGGGGTGCAAGATTTTTCAAGGTCGAAAAAATTGCCTTAAAAATATTGGTACGACGAAAAAACACCATTTTTCAACGTTTTTCATCGAGCACTATCCGTTGGCATCAAAAAATGCGGGAAAAAAACAAACAAAAGTCAAAAATTGAATTCTGTGGGGTGCATACACCCCAAACCCCCCACGCCCATGTGTGCCGCCCACCTGTAATATAGACCCGGAACCTTGTCCCCCATATGCACTTCTGGCTCTCTGCGCCAAAAATTTTAATTCCTATACCAGCCCACCGACGAAAATGCGGCGTATAGGGCGATGTGCGCCAAATTGGATCATCACAAAGTGCGTAAGATGAATACGGCGGTCAGCTTGAATAGAATAATACGCGATAAGTCGCAGCAGGCTCAGCTGGTGGTTTTAAATTTGCCGAGGCCCCCCAGACTCCGTCAGGGGCTCGGCAATTATATGCATTATTTGGAGGCCCTCACCGAAGGCCTCGAACGCGTTTTGCTGGTTCGAGGGTCGGGCAAAGAAGTTATTACGATTTATTCTTGAGGAGAAAGAACGCTTTTTCCGGCGCATCGACTTCCGCAGCACTGTTTTTTTGTACATAAATAGAAGCTGACGTCATCGGAGAGAATTTCGTCATTTTCCCGCTTTTCGTAGGTACTTATTCGTCGATCGTTTTCTTTTCTCGTTTATAGTTTAAGCGTTTCGAAAGCAAACCCGTAGCGCGGATGTTGCGAATTGGGTTTCAAACTTGACGGTAGCTTTCAACCTGAAAATTTATATGCATACCTAACTGTATGCTGAACCACACCTGGGCATGGGGGGTTGGGGGGTACGCACCCCCCTCCCCCTGAGAAACTAAAATAACCCCCAGAATTCGATTTTTGATTATTTTTTTGTTTTTTTCAATTTTTTTGATTTCAATCGATGAGAAACGTTTAAAAATGGTGTTTTTCCGCCATACCACCATTTTTAAGGCTATTTTCTGACCTTTAAAAAATATTGCACCCCTCAGGATTTTGGTGCCGCCCATCTGTGTTCTGAACCCATTTTCCAGAATTTTTAATCGTTTCCGATTTGTAAGGCTAAGATTTTGTGCTAACCTTACACAAATTTCTCGGCTTTTTTCATCTAGCAATCTTGTTAGATCCTAGGAAAAGTACGCCGAGGTCAATTTTTATAGACAAGGTGGCCCAATCGACTAACTCTGTATGACGCTGTTTCACGCATGGGCTTAGGGGGTATTACTTCTGCCTAAGGTTATGGAAAATCAGGTACTTTCAGGCGATTTTTGAGAAAAGTGAAGGTACCGCAAGACAAGCTTAGAGTTTGCCGCTGAAGGAAGGCCGGAAATTTTACCCAAAAGCGATGAAAATGTCAAAATTTTCCAGCGTTTCGCTCCGTATTAGTAAATTTTTGTATTTTCAATCGCTAGGAACCCATAAATTGGCTAAACTTTACTAATAAGTGTCGAGAAACGCAATTTATCACGCATAACGTGCTACTATATTATGTGGCATAAGTACCCTAAAATTCACATGCACAGAATGTACATTGACTTCTGATGTCGTCTTTGTACATGTACAAAGAGACCTTGTATATACAAAGACAGTTACCACCAAAGTTCTGGGGATGCAAGGTTTTTCTCAAAGGTCAAAAAAATGGCCTTAAAAATGGTGGTACGGCGAAAAAACACCATTTTTCACCGTTTCTCATCGAGCACTATCCATTGGCATCAAAAAATTGCGGTAAAAAAGACAGAAATTTCAAAAATTGAATTATGAGGGACATTTTGGTTTCTGGGGGTTGCATACCCCAAACCCCCCCACGCCCAGGCATGGTGACCACAATGTCGATTCCTATCTTCTCAATGCATGCGCTGTTTTATTTTCTTGCAATTCTTTGATTTTTTTGTTACAAATTTTAATGAATTTCCGTAACAAGCCTTTACTTATTTTTTACTTTTCGCTTGAACTAATTCTCCTATACTTTCTAAACCAGTTAGCCATTAGGAGCTCAAAGTGAAAAGACAATTTTGGAATCGTCGTTATGCAAGGCGTACAGTTTTCGGCACATCGTTTATGTTTAAATATCGTTTTTTTGTTAAAGGCATATTTTAGAGATAGACTTTTACAATTGCGAGAGTCAACTCAAATAAGTTTACAAAGACAAATTAACAGTAGAAGCATAAGTGGGCAGTACCAAAATTCTGGGGTAGGGGTGCAAGATTTTTTAAGGGTTAAAATGGTGGGATGGCGGAAAAACACCATTTTTCTATGTTTCTCATCGAACACTATCCATTAGCACAAAAAAATTGCAGAAAAAACCAAAAAAATTTCGAAAATGGAATTATGGGGGTATTCGGCCTTCTGGGGGTGCATACCTCCAACCCCCTACGCCCGGGTGTGTGAATAGAAGATCCGCAATTAGAAAAGTCTATCACTGAAATATGCCTTTAAGTTGTTCGAAATTCAAAGTGTCGTTGTTAGCTAAATACACTGTAAATTTAAAAAAACGTTGATTAAACTGAACTCGGCTTAACGACGCGAGTCGCATATTATACCAGTGCATTTTTTGTTGTTCGCAAATCACTATTGTCCTTAAATAGATGTACGAATTGGTTTACACAAACGGTATTATTAATATTGGATTTATTCGCTGAGCTCTCATGTTGAGATTAAGTCACGTCGGCAGTCATATCGAACTGTACGAGTATTTTGTTTATTATTTAGTAGATGATGAAATCTCGTTAACAGTATGTCGTGCTTTATTTTTTTCAAAATGCCCGCTTTTTCTTGGTGTCATTTGCCGAATCCGCGATTAAAGCTTCGTTCCTTCTATAATTGTAATTAAGATTTCTTAAAATTATTTTGATATAATTACGATTTTTACGACCTAAGCGGGTGAGGCGAGGCGACTCTTTGTAAGAACAGCTGACCGTAAACTTATTCATTTAATGTTATGTTTCTTAGGTTGCATATTGTTTATGTAGTAGATGTTGAAATCTCGTTAACAGTATGTCGCGCTTTACCTCCCAATTTTTTGACAGTCCCCATTCTTATTAGTGACATATTTCGAATCCACGATTTAAACTTTAGACTTTATAGTTACAATTTAATCGGCGAGACGAGTCCATACATGGGCAGCAGCCATATTCTGGGCGGTCTGGGTGGTAAAAAACATGCCAGAAATTCAATTCTGAGGTTATCGATTTTTGGGGGTCTGGCCAATTCCCCACGCCCATGTGTGGAAGCGAGAAGCGACTCCTTGTTATACACTTTACATATTTTATAACAATTTTCGAACGAAATTTGCAATCCTTCGAGTTGCTTTGCTGCCAGATGCCTCTAAAATTCCATTTAAAAAAATTTCGTTAGCACAATTTTTCGATGCGAACGGATAAAGCCTGATCAGAAGCCTCGATCAATTTTATGACCTTACAAATTTTTAAAACCCTAAAACTTTTATCCTTCTTGCCATATGCGTGCTGCTAACCACCATAAATACATTGTAAACCAACATCTAGGTCCTTAAGCTAACTGAATTCAGTCCTGCTGGAAATCATCTTTATTATTCATTGTGTGATCGCGATTTTTCGCCTGCTTTGGATTATCCCGGCGACTGCTTTGATTCGACGTATGTACATGTGGAACGACGCTATGCTTTTCTGCGTGCAATGTTACTAATTTTTAGTCATATTCGTGTAATATTTTAAAGCCATCGTGCTATCTGTGTATGTACGTGCGTTTATGATTTTCTTCATGCATCGATCTGTTATTAATGTAATGAAATTAAAAATACCTAACCTACCCTAATATCCACTCGGGCCCAAGAAACGTTGATAAAGTGCTTTATTCTTTACCTGAAACTTGTTTTTTAAGTCTCGGACAATGTTCATTCTGTATAAAACAGAACGAACCCGAAAAAAATTTGAAAAAATCGAGTAAATTGAACAAAATATAGTCAAAAAATTGTGTATATATAGGCGCTTCCTCTAAATTTGGCTTCAAAAACGCTGTAAAGGACACACTTTTTACAATTTTCAGGAAAAATCGACAATTCTGGGCTGTTGAATCGCGGTTATCTTGCTGGGGGTCACCACAGTAGCGATTCTGGGGACCCCAAGAAGACACCGAATGTTATTTCTTGCAACAATCGAATGAAACTGGCGTTAAACAATCCAACAAAACAACACGTAGGCATGTGGGAGTTTGCCCCCCTTACCCCTTCGAGTATAAAAATGCCTCCACAGAATACAGTAGACCCCTAGAATTGAACTTTTGGCACGTTATATGCGATTTTTCGGACTATTGCCCCATCTAGAGTAAAATAAATAATACAGTAACTTCGCGGAATACGGTCGCTGTCCTTATATACAGATATATGCGTCAGGTATATTCTTTATATGATTGAAATCAGTACCTACCTATCTAAAACTACATAATTAATTTCCGATTTATAGGCAAGAAAATACTTATTGTCCAGAAAAATACTCGAATTTCCATAAAACAAATACATGATAAAACAGCGACTGATCAAAATGACATACAGATCACGGGGTGTGATGCAACTATACTCTGTTTCACATAACTTCGTGCACAAATTCTAAGAATTTTTATCGGCATTAAGCCGAGGGTTACGATAAATGCTATAATCGCAGTCTATCAGGTTATTGCCGGAGACGGTTTTAAAATTTATGACCGAAGTTGTGGGAAACATACTATAGTTATGCCCTGACAATAAAATTGTAAAGTCAATGTTTAGCAGCTCTTTTTTGAACCAACCAACGTTAGGAGAAGCGACGACATGATTAGGTAACTTGTTCCAAATCATAGGTAGCGCGATAGCGCTACCTATAATATACTTGGCCATCCTTTTTTCTTATATGTTTATCACAGCGAGTGCGAAATTTGTTTCCCCCCTCACATCTATAACGGCACACATCTGGGAGGTGCGGGTTTTTTCTTAATCGATGGATAATTGAAAAATTCGATGCTCGTTTTTTTGTTTACACTCAATACCGAGTTAGCAATGAGCGTGTAAAGTGTAAACCGATGAATCAAATAATTTGCGGAGGGCCAATTTTTTTAAATGTTGCTCCTGAGCTGTAGATTACGAATCTGACCTTAAAATTTCTTAACACTCAATGGTTGTTGCACAAAAGTGTAAAGTATACGTGTTTTTCTACTCTTTGCGTGTCCTTCAGCTTATCTAACTCAATTGTGGTTTCTGTGCAGTCCAATCAATTTTATAATGTAGGAGGTTGCAAAATCAAAAAACTGAATTTTTTCTCTTATAATACAATGTTTCTTTATCTGTGATCGTTTAAGTGTAAATGTTTCGAGACGAAAAACGATATTTCTTCAACCACTCCGCTAAGTAGGCGGAACATGCTAATTATGCTTAAAAGGTGCCTTGACCTTAGCGTTACAAATCCCAGCTTATTTTGTTTCTATACACCCAATATTGCGGTATTAGCACAAGTGTAAAGTTTACACCGAGATGCATTTTTGTACCCATAGCGTCGTAGATGATGAATTTTTTTCAAAATGTTCTCCGTAAGGTCAGAATAACGAATCTGACCTTCAAACCTTTCTACAGCCAGTGTTTGTTGAGGTATGAAGAGGTTAACTTTGTATTATACCTACATCTATTTTCAAATGCCGATAGATAACTTCGTATTGCATATTGTTTGATCAGGTTTTTCTTATTTCAGAGGTTTTTGACTCGTCTTTAATAAACAATTAGTTTTATCATCATAAATTCACTATTCTTAAACTTCAATAGAATGATGAATATTTTTCAAAATAGTTTAATCCAGCTGAAATCTACCGATATGTCGATTTGGCGCAGTGGTTGACAACTTCGTTCTCGGATGCGGTCTTAAAAAAAAGATGGGTTCGAATCTTCTCAATGTTAGATTTTTTCATTTTTTTAATTCTTTTGGCAAAACCATACACTTTGTTTGACTTATTCATCTATTTAGGTTCTGCAGCAGATTACACTTTTTTGTTTTCTGAATTTCGCCTCAGTTCTCGAATTGAAGTGTAGAGAGTGCGAAAATCTGGGGGTGAAAAGAACATTTTGGCCGAGTTTTCGACTTGTTTATGTCTGCCAACAACTCAGGTTATGAGTTTTAGGAAATTTTTTCTGACAGAGATGTACTACGGATCAAGGTCTATCTTGTGCTAACCAGTAAACTTTTCTACAATCAATACGCAGTTATTGTCTGTTTCATTTAACTTTGCGGTTTTCTTTGAAATTTTTCCACAAGAATTAGGCTACAAAAGTGGTTTAAACTTTTGATTTAGTGATGTGGCTTAACACTGGCATGCGTCTATAAGTGACTCGACATACTGTAGAATATCATATTAATTGTATTAGTTTAAAATGCTTTTGTAGTCACTTTAAATTTTTTCAAAAACCTCAAAGCTTAATGAAACAGGCTATAGTGACACAAGGGTTTAGACCTTACACTATAGTAGATGAGTAAAAAACAGATTTTGTCCAAGATTTCTCTGCCAACTTTTTCGGTTTGTAACGGGGGTGCCGCCTCCCACCGTTACGTGAGCAAAATTTTACCCGCACCGGTTTCCCGGATCTTCAGCTCCTGATTCGCGTGTGTAGTACTAATCGACTACTCGGGCTCTTGCTCACAACTGCGCAAAGTATTGAATAATATTGAGAAACAATGAAACATCAACGTCACGGGTTAAACTTCAAAGTAGGCATTTCTAGCCGTGTAGTAGCACTCCTGCTACAGGTTTATGACTTGGGATGAATTGAATAAAATATAAATAAAGTTACTCGTAATGGCTACACGTCGAAGCAAGCCGCGTTCAAAAAAACGTAATATTGAGTTGTTTATGGGGTGTAAAGTTCGAAATCTGAGGTGTAAATTGGGCGAAAAAACAGGTTTTTTCGTATTTTGATTGGTAAATCATATCAAATATTTTTCGGAACATAAGTTTGGTTCATACAAACGTACTACAATCAAAGGGCAACAAACTGGCCCGAAACGAATTTATTCACATTCAATTGGGCGTTAGGTTCAGATTTTTAAAGTTTACAATGTGGTGGACAGTGGAAAATACGTGTTTGTACTTTTTAGTTCGCCACTTTCTCTGTTCAGAAGTCGAGCGAGATCGAATTGGATAAAAATAAAGTACTTTCTAAGGGGTAAGCGTCACAGCAAATCGCGTTTGTTTACATCAATATTTAGCTTTTTCGGAAGGTGTAAAGTCAAAAAATGGGGAAGTAAACGTGCCTCTGTCTTGTTTTTTTCTGTCAAGTTCTGGGTTATGAGTCTGGACATAATCTCAAGTCTAAAAATGAAACGAAAACCAAAGGTGATACGCTAGTTTGTTTGCACACAACAGTGGTGTAAAGTGGTTAAGATGTGATATTTATTTGTCCTCGGGCCATTGAAGAGACTTAATTTTTTCATAAATGTTGATCGTAACATCAAAGTAATATCCGAATTACGTATCCGACTGAAATTTTCTCTACACTCTGTGGTTGTGTAAAGTATACACTGCATATTAACTTTAGTTCTAGAGCCTTGTAGAAGCTTGACTTTTCTAAAGTCTAAAAATGTACCAGGAATCAAATGTGAGACGCTAGTTGAGCGCGTTTGCTTACACTCAACAGTGGTGTAAAGCAGTTTGCAACTGATGTTTATTTCTTCTCGAGTTATTGTGGAGACTCAATTTTCTCCATAAATCTTTATCGTAATATCTGAGTAATATTAGAATTACGAATCCAACTAAAGTCTTCTTTACACTCTGTGGTTGTGTAAGGATTACACTGTATACTAAGTTTAGTTCTAGAACCTTGCGGAAGCTTAATTTTTTTGCAGAATGTTCTACGTAAAATCAGAATTGGGAATCTGACTCTTAGTTTTCTCTACACCTAGTAGTCGTGTAAAGTTTGCATTATTCATTTGTTGTTAACATGAAGTTTATACTACAAATTTATTTTACTTCCAAATCTGATGCGTTAGTGTTCCTTACACTTGATATTTGCGTAGAGTTTTTGAGTTTTTGCTGGAAAACTTTGACCTGTTTAAATAATGTAAGGTTGTCTTGCTTTAAAGAGGATAATGCTGATGTTAAGAACAATATTGTTTTCCGCGTTCTTGGACTGTTGTCATTATTGTGGCATGTTAATGTATGTGTTTACTGACTGATGTACCTACTCAAATCATGCTGACTAAAAGTAGTGATACTAGCAAAAGAAAAATGCTCCGATTGAACAAAAAAGATGAATATACTTGGAATTGTGGATTATTAAGGATGTAAAAGGAGAGGACTAGGAAAAATCTATCTAAAGTCGCAAAATCTGCTAAAAATCACACTTTCTCTAAGCAACGCAAAAAATCAAAGTATATTCTGCGGCCTCTCAAAAAGTGTCTTTTTTAAATAATGTTCAATGTTTCAGATAAGAGTGTATAAAGGAAATCTGTAATGTTTATTTTTTTAAAATTGCTGGCAAGTAGCAACGCTGACTAGCTTCGTATCCTGATTGATAGAAAACTGAGTGGTATTGTATTTGAAGTTGTTTTATTTTGTTTTGAGCATTAAACCAAGCAAAGCAGGGGCCGATTGATTAGTGCACACAACCGTTACGGGCATGCTAGTGTACCTACATTTAGTCTGTTTCAAGTCAACTTACGCCTTTCCTACTGTTTTAAACCATTCATTCAATTGACTTAGAAAGACTGTTAGTTTACTCAACATCCTTTCCCATAGCTACTGCGTAGCTAATGTGCTGCTTTTTCAATCATTATATGGTTAAATATTTATTTTAATCTGTTGACCGGAGAATACATTTCGATTTTTTGCGTTGCTTAGAGAACGTGTGATTTTTAGCGGATTTTGCGACTTTAGGTAGATTTTTCCTAGTCCCCTCCTTCTCCATCCTTAATAATACACAATTCCAAGTATATTCATCTTTTTTGTTCGATCGGAGCATTTTTCTTTGCTAGTTTAGAAGATGTTTGAAGGATATTTAGAAGCTTAGTAAGTAATCGATAATTTTTGAAAAATACTCAAAAGAATATTTAGAAGAAATTTTTTTCAGAAATATTTTTTTTAGTATTTAGAAGCGCATTATTCCCTATCTCCTAAGTTATATGCACGTGAGATAATGGAAGGTGGTTGTCCCCGCCCCTTAACTCAATTTAGCTTGATGTGCAGTATTCTTTAGATTTTACATCATTATATGGTAGGTAGCATAAATGTCATACAGCATGTGGGAATTCTGGGGTTCAGCCCATAGGTGGGTGGCACCAAATTCTGAGGGGGTGCAAGATTTTTCAAAGATCAAAAAATGGCCTTACAAATTGTGGTATGGCGAAAAAACACAATTTTTCAACGTTACTCATCGAGCACTATCCATTGGCATCAAAAAATTGCGAAAAAAAGCAAAAAAAATTTCAAAAATAGAATTCTGAGGGGTATTTTGGTTTCTACGGGGGGGGGGGTGCATACCCCGTACCCACCATGCCCAGGTGTGGTTCAGCCCCACGAAATGTTTTAAAAGGGCTCTTGTGGGTTATTGCAGTACATTTTAAAACACTTTTTATCGGTTTGGGCAATACTTATCTTTCTAAAGCATGAAAACATAAAAAATTTCTGAAAAAATTCGCAAAAACATCGAGTACATTAAACAAAATTTGTCAAAAACTGAGTACATGAAGCGAAGCGCCAAAATCTAGCACTTTTGAGCGACCAAAAATGTTTAAAACTGCATACTTCCAGCGATTTTTTTCCGAAAGGCGTGAATTCTAGGATCGCAGCCATAGGTGGGCGGCCCCGAAAATTCTGGGATGTGCAAGATTTTTCAAAGTTCAAAAAATGGCGTAAAAAATGGTGATACAGCGAAAATAACACCATTTTTCAACGTTTCTCATCGAGCACTATCTATTAGCATCAAAAAATTGCGAAAAAAAACAAAAAGATTAAAATTTTCAAAAATTGAATTCTGGGGGGTATTTTGGTTTCTCGGGAGTTGCATACCCCTCCCCGACTGAACCCCCTCCACGCCCAGACATGGTCGCAGTCATTTTTTAGGCGGTCGGTAGCCATTCTGGATATCAAACCCACAAGAAGACGAATGTTAGTTACCACTCTTGAATCCATGAGGTGGCCTAAACAGTCTTTTCCAGCATACCGTGACCAACAGAGCATCATTTCGGGAGATAAGGGTGAAGAAAGAGCGAAGGTATCCAAGAAGAATTCGCAAAAGCAGATGCTTTGGGAAAGACCCCCATTGCGCAGAAGGATGTGCGGTGGCCAAAATTTTTATCATTATTCCGAAGAATCGTATTTTTTCTTTATGTATTCATTTACGTCGGTATGATAATTACGATTTTACTTCTGGTCACGATGGGCATGGTTAGTTATACCTAAGGCTCTTTGGAGTCGCACTGGTTATGACCAGACATGCTCGCGAGGGAGGGATTTAGAGTGCCTAGACCTCGGAATAAAGCAATTGGAAATTTCGTGGGGAAAATGAGACAAAATAAAAGCCAAAAATTAGTGAAATTTGATAATTTACTGGAATAACGCAGTTTTAACGCTATTTTAGCATTTATACCACTTTTTAAGTTTTTGAACCCCAGACAGGCAGACTACCAGATCGGCCATAATATGCATCTATGGTTATGACCTTAGTGAAGCATAAGTCTGAAAATTGCTTCTCTTGCTCGGTTTGATGCATAGATACGTATCGGCGTCCTGTTTGTATCTACAACTACACTTTTAGAGTTTTTACGGAAAATGCATACTCGTAAAAAGCTGTCTAAATATTGATTTTTGAATGAAAAGCGTTTTTAAAATTAGTGAGGAGACCCTAAATGTGAAAATCTCAATTTTGAAAAAAATATTAGATAGATACATATACATACATACGAAAGTGGTTTTGGATGTTGACCATCGATATGTAAAAATGAAATCATATTTCATCAAAAAAATAGGAGCGTCACAAAAAATTCTATTTAACTTTCGAAATTCGGGACTATGCATACATGATATGCTAAAAATTCTGGCGGTCCGATAGGGCCAAATAGCACCAAAAATTCAATTCTAGGGATCCATCGATTTTCGGTTGTCTTTCAAATTCTAGTAGACCCAGCCAGTCCCATCCACACCTGGGCGTGGGGGTTTGGAGGTATACAACCCCCCCCAAAAAAAACCAAAATACCCCCCAGAATTCAATTTTTGAAATTTTTTTCTCGTTTTTTTCGCAATGTTTTGATGCCAATGGATATTGCTTGATGAGAATCGTCGAAAAATGATGTTTTTGTCGCCATACCACCATTTTTAAGGCCATTTTTTGGCCTTCAAAAAATCTTTAACCCCCCCCCAGAATTTTCTTGCTGCCCACGTATGGACCCATCATGCCCATGTGTGCACGCACTAAGCTCGATCTCGCTCGCTTGCTTCTGTTTCTGGCACTCGTATTGTGATTGACCCGTTCTATTTTATTTTCACCAGGAGTGACATTTTTCGATTAAATTTTTTGTGAGCGAAATGCGACAAAAAAAGTTTCTAAACGTCATTGGTTTAATGCAACAGAACACATCTGAACCGCATAAATGAAATGGATTTTACCTAGCTAGTCTGTTTCAGAGACTTTTTTACAGTAAGGTGATTCAAAACCAGTAAAAATTGAAAACGTAAGTGTAAGGCCTTTCATCTGGTTAGTGGTGATGCAAAGTGCTCAGGGGCTAGTTGCACAATGCCTACATTAGACCAAAAGTCGATTTTAGGGCAGAAAGCCGACTTTGCGAAAGCACACTTTTAGTTTTGGGTTGCACAAACCCTACTTTTGCAAAAATCCCTCAAAGCAGACTTTCCTGAAGGCTCTCTGGCAAAGATACATATCTAACGACCGCTCTTTGGACGCGTTCGTTGTTTATTTGTTAATGGCTCATTGTGTTATCAATGAAATTGTTGAGGATGCTACAATTCATAAAATTTGAGTCTTTAAGTTCTGTTGTCATAGTCCACATGAGCAGTACATCGTCCAAAGCTTCCGCCTTGTGTTTGATTAATGCTGCGTGCAAATCGGTAGAAAATAGTTTGGCCAAATATTGCTCAATCAACTCGATCGGCAAAAGCCGCTCCTTTTCAGATAACGGCCAAATTTTTTGACGAGAATCTTCCGACATAAGACTAAGAAAAATGTTTGTTTTTAAACACCGCTTGTGAACCAAAATTTGGCAGGTTTTGGGTCATTTGTACAAATTATGCATTTTAGGGCGTTTTTATATGAAAATCGGAGAATCTCTGATAGAAAATAAAATCTTAGTAGTGAGGTAAACGCACGCGTAGGTGTTTTTGTTTTGACTTATTTTTCCAAACAAAAATTACCATTTTGTTTTTATGCTGCCTGTTTATGTAATGGCACCGCTGGTCATAAAAAATAATAGCTTTCGTGACCTATTGAGTTTCGCACTTATTTCCTATATTTTTGACTATAAATAGCTACGAAATTGCAATGCGCTATCTTCCTTTGATATGCAAAACTGCAAAACACATTATCCTTTGATCTGCGCCAAAGTCGGCTCCAGAAGTCGACTTTGCAAAGTCAAAGTCAAAGGGTTGTGCAAATGATTTTTCAAAGCTGACTTTGCAAAGTCTGCATTCAGGAGCCGGTTTCACAATGCGTACTTTAGCGTGAAAGTCGACTTTAAAAGGCAAAGTTGACTTTTTAAGACCCAACTTTGAATTCTTCGGTTTCACAAAGCATCAAAGTCGACTCAGCGTGCAAAGTCGACTTTGGAAAAACGAGCATTTCCAAAGATAGGTTGGACCGCCCTTTGAAACCAAAGTCAACCTCATTTTATATTTGTTTGTGTCATGGCTCGTCGTGTTGTAGCTGAAATTCTAAAAAATTTACGCAGAAAACGATTCAGAGATGCATTAGATCCCTTTGATGGCTATTCCGAAGATGAAATTTACTCTAGATATCGGTTTCCTAGTCATATTATAATTGAAATTACTCATATATGTTGATAGTTGTTGTACTTATTTGTAATAGTAAACGTATGTCTTTTCCGTCAGCATGCTCTGCTTCAGAATCGTTTTAAGCTCGTTTATGGTCATTTTTAAAATATATATAGCAATGCAGAAAAACTTGATATGTATATATATATATATATATATATATATATATATATATATATATATATATATATATATATATATATATATATATATATATATAGCCTAGTGCATATGAGAATATAAAGCTTCGTATAAGGTGTTAAATGTTTAACCGTTTGAAATAAAATTATCTGATTCACTATTGGTCATTTCAAAGATGTTAATTATTATTATCGGTCACCCGCTTCTTTATCATGAGAATTTTAGCGGTTGCGGGTGCCAAAAAAGGAGCGGGTAATAGTGGGTGTGAATATTCGCTGCATTCCTAAAAAGAGCATTTGTATTTATATTTATAAATTATTCTATTGAATTTACTTCGCCGATTTTCTGTGAGCTGAGATAGCTTCACGACCTTTGAAGTCATGTTTTGCCAGCATTTTTTGATTTGTTGCCACGAGCGTTTTACAGTCGATTGAGCGTTTATTTCGTTAGCAATCTTGAAAAATTACGCTTATAATTTTTATCGACATTTGAATTTTATTCAGTATAAAATCTAACTTTTTGCCAAGCACCGACTTTCCTTTTCATCGATTCAGCTTTCATATCTTTCGTAAATAAGTCGGCTTCATTAGCTTCAACCAATTCCAAAACTATCATTCGATCTCTGTCCGTCAACGCTGTCAGTTTATTTGTTGACATTATTCAACGAACACCAACACAGCAAAAGAACTCTAACAACCACACCACAAGCAAGCCAAAGACAGCGAGCGACCAAGTAAACAAAGTCATTTACAACCCATTGATGCAGTTTAAACATCGATGCCGACTTTGGCGCTCCAAAGTTGACTTTGCAAACTCCAAAGTTGACTTGGAAAAGTCAAAGTCAAGCTCGTGTTGTGAAACTCGTTTTTGAAGTGGACTTTTCTAAGATGACTTTAGCGAGAAAAGTTGGCTTTATGCGGCCAAAGTAGACTTTGCCAAAGACGCTATTGTGAAACTGGCCCCAGGTCTTGAAAGTCGGCTCTACTATAAAGTCAGCTTTAGCAAAGTCGCCATCGTACAACTGGCCCCAGTATCCAAATCTCTGCTATTCAATAAAAGTAGGAGAGATAAAAAGCTTTATTGAGATAAAAATATGTATTTACGCGGGCTACGACGTTTTGGCGCCAGCAACTTATAAATTATTCCAATTAAATCAATTTTGAAGCAGTTTTAAAATCATAGGTTGCGCGATAGCGCTCTCTATAATATACTTGGCCTCCTTTTTTCTTATATGTTCATCACAGCGAGTGCGAAATTTCCCCCCCCCCTCACAGCTTTAACGGCACACATCTGGGAGGTGCTGTTTTTTTAATCGATAGATGATAAAAAAATTCGGTGACGGTTTTTTTGTTTACACACAATACCGAGTTAGCAATGAGCGTGTAAAGTGTAAACCGAAAAATCAAATAATTTGCGGAGGGCCAATTTTTTCAAAATGTTGCATCCAAGCTGTAGATTACGAATCTGACCTTAAAATTTTTTTACACTCGATGTTTGTTGCATAAAAGTGTAAAGTATACGTGTTTTTTACTCTTTGCGTGCCCTTCAGCTTATCTAACTCAATTTTGGTTTCTGTGCAGTCCAATCAGTTTTATAATGTAGAGGGTTGCAAAATCTCAAAACCGGATTTTTTTGTTTTTCTTATAATGCAATATTTCTATATCTGTGATCGTTTTAGTGTAAAGCGTTCGAGACGAAAAACGATAATTTTTCAACTACTCCGCTAAGTAGGCGGAACATGCTAATTATGCTTAAAAGGTGCCCTGACCTTAGCGTTACAGATCCCAGCTTATTTTGTTTCTATACACCCAATATTGCGGTATAAGCACAAGTGTAAAGTTTACACCGAGAAGCATTTTTGCGCCCAGAGCGTCGTAGATGATGAATTTTTTAAAATGTTCTCCGTAAGGTCAGAATAACGAATCTGACCTTCAAACTTTTCTACAGCCAGTGTTTGTTGAGGTATGAAGAGGTGAACGTTGAATTATACCTACACCTATTTTCTAATGCCGATAGATAACTCCGTATTGCATATTGTTTGATCAGATTTTCCTTATTTCAGAGGTTTTTGACTCTCTTTAATAAATAACTACTTTTATCATCATAAATGCACTATTCTTAAACTTCAGTAGAATGATGAATATTTTTCAAAATAGTATAATCAAGCTGAAATCTCCCAATATGCCGAGTTGGCGCAGTGGTTGACAACTCCGTTCTCGGATGCGGTCTTAAGAAATGAATGATGGTTCGAATCTACTGAATGCTGTCTTTTTTATTTTTTTAATTCTCTCGGCAAAACCATGCACTTCATTTGACTTATTCATCTATTTAGGTTCTGCAGATAGCACTTTTTTGCTTTTTAAATTTCGCCTCAGTTCTCGAATGGGAGCAGAAAGAGTGCGAAAATCGGGGGGGGGATGAAAAGACACATTTTGGCCGAGATTTCGACTTGTTTATGTCTGCCAACAACTCCGGTTATGAGTTTAAGGAAATTTTTTCTGACAGATATGTACTACGGATCAAGGGCTATCTTGTGCTTACCAGCAAACTTTTCTACAATCAATACGCAGTTAATACCAGGGTTTTAAACTTTACACTCTAGTGAATGAGTAAAAAACAGATTTTGTCCAAGATTTCTCTGCAAATTTTTTCGGTTATGAGTTGGGATGGATTGAATAAAATAGAAATAAAGTAACTTCTAATGGCTACACGTCGAAGCAAGCCGCGTTCAAAAAAAACGTAATATTGAGTTGTTTATGGGGTGTAAAGTTCGAAATCTGAGGTGTAAAGTGAGCGAAAAAACAGGATTTTTTCGTATTTTCATTGGTTAATCATATCAAATATTTTGTGGAACATAAGTTTGGCACATACAAACGTACTACAATCAAAGGGCAACAAACTGGCCCGAACCGAATTTATTTACATTCAATTAGGTTCAGATTTTTAAAGTTTACAATGTGGTGGACAGTGGAAAATACGTGTTTGTACATTTTTTGTTCGCCACTTTCTCTGTTCAGAAGTCGGACGAGGTCGAATAAGATAAAAATAAAGTACTTTCTAAGGGGTACGCGTCACAGCGAATCGCGTTTGTTTACATCAGTATTTAGCTTTTTCGGGAGGTGTAAAGTCAAAAAATAAGGGACTTACACGTGTTTCTGCCTTGTTTTTTCTGTCAAGCTCTGGGTTATGAGTCTGGACATAATCTCAAGTCTAAAAATGAACCAGAAACCAAATGTGATACGCCAGTTTGTTTGCACACAACAGTGACGTAAAGTGGTTGGCATGTGATACTTATTTTATTTATGTACTGAAATCACGCTAATTAAAAGTAGTGTACTAGCAAAGAAAAATGCTCCGATGGAACAAAAAAGATGAATATACTTGGAATTGTGGATTATTAAGGATGTAAAAGGAGGGGACTAGGAAAAATCTACTTAAAGTCGCAAAATCTGCTAAAAATCACACTTTCTCTAAGCAACGCTAAAAATCGAAGTATATTCTGCGGCCTCTAAAAAAGTGTCTTTTTTAAATAATGTTCAAAGTTTCAGATAAGAGTGTATAAACGGAATCTGTAATGTTTATTTTTTTAAATAGCTGGTAAGTAGCAACGCTGACTAGCTTCGTATCCTGATTGATTGAAAACTAAGTGGTATTGTATTTAAAGTTGTTTTATTTTGTTTTGAGCATTAAAGCAAGCAAGCAGGGGCCGATTGATTAGTGCACACAATCGTTAAGGGAGTGCTAGTGTACCTACATTAATCTGTTTCAAGTCATCAAGTCAACTTACGCGTTTCCTACTGTTTTAAACCATTCATTCAATTGGCTTAGAAAGACTGTCAGTTTACTCAACATCATTTCCCATAGCTACTGCGTAGCTAACGTGCTGCTTTTTCAATCATTTTATGGTTAAATATTTATTTTAATCTGTCGGCCGCAGAATATACTTCGATTTTTAGCGTTGCTTAGAGAAAGTGTGATTTTTAGCAGATTTTGCGACTTTAAGTAGATTTTTCCTAGTCCCCTCCTTTTACATCCTTAATAATCCACAATTCCAAGTATATTCGTCTTTTTTGTTCCATCGGAGCATTTTTCTTTGCTAGTAAATTATATATTCAGAAAGTAGGTTCTACAAGCTACAAAATAACATATTGTTCTTTTCGATTCGATGAGTATTCATTTGTGTACGACTGAAAAACTGTGGAAAATCCAGTGTATTTTTAGATGCATTTAATAATCTCACTAAATTCAAAGATATTCTGAACGTAATTTATAACATCACGCAGAGAATTGAATGGGCTTTCACAATCTGTATTATACTTTAATAATAAATATAATATGAATAATTAATAATATTACAAAGAGTGTGGCGCCAAAACGTCCAATTCCGGTATTTAAATACACCTACATAAACATGTTATTTAGGTACATCTGGGTAGAGTTAGTGCATTATATGAAATTTGCATATGGGCAGTGGACGGACACTAGTTGTTAGTAGCGCATAAATATGTATATGACAAGATATTAGTACAGCTAACGCACAAACGAGTATAAAGCATTAAAAAATTATCATACAAGCGGAATACAAAAATGATTGGCACATGTAGTCATTGTAGACTAAACTTCAAGCGTCCGATCTACTCCAAACTCGGCGCTGAGCTTTTCCGTCCGTGTGATGCATAGTAAAAAATCCTGATTGATTGCATACCGACATAAGCATAAATGTAGCACACTTATGCATATGCACATGCATTCATATCTATGTAGTAGTAGATACCATGGAAGGCCGAAATCCTCTATCTTTTGATAGGACGCAATATCACAACTTCAATGAGCAGCAGCTCAGTGATGAGAAGTATGCACCTTGCATATCTTTAAAGTCTCGTCTGCTTAACTTTTTAATTTGAATAAGCTCTAGAAAACAGAAGAAAAAATTATAAAGCAAGGCTAATACCGAAATAGCAGACTGTCGTTTGAGCAAATTCGATCAAAAATGTGAACGTCATATTTCCAAGAAAAGTACTGCTGACATATTTTTCTTAGAAAATACGATAAATTGCTCGTAAGTTATATTCACAGATAGTATGTCCAAAGTTAAGTTTAGTCTTTGAGTCAGTCACATACATATGGCAAGACTTAAAAATTTTATATTAATAGAGCCCACGTGGCCCGCCCAAACAGCAGTTCAGATATTGAAATAGCATAAAAAATTATTTTATTTATAATTATATACATTAATTGACACTTAAAGACAATTCGAAGCAATTTTATAAAAATATTTCGATTAATTACCCTTTCTGTCCTCATTCCTAATTTATTCTTCCTCGCCAAAAATTATTATTTCCGTCTGGGTTAAAGATCTCCCGACGTGTAGTCTAGATTAAAAATAAAACATGCGGACCACCGAAATATAAAAGAGCCCCAAAAATCCAAATACCCCTCAGAATTAAATTAAATTTTTTACGATTTTGCCCCATCGAACCCCAAGGATTTTGATTGCTGCCCATGTACGCATACAGGTAAACCATCCGCCAGTCATCTGTCAACTATCTTAAAAGGTGTTTTTGGCCTTCCATCTAGCACTGATTACATAGATATTGTAGACGTAGAATTTATACCGACTATTAAAATGACTAAGTCCGTGATCAGCCGACGTGGCATAAATATTTATTGCGCAGAGCTGGCAGTGCTTCGATCGCTCATGCTGCGCAACGCGTGCACCAAGTCGTCGAAGTGCGGTCTTTGGCCCGGGTCCCTATGCCAGCACGACGTCATTACCTCCCAAATATGGTCAGACGCGTCGTCGGGCCTCGACGGGTGGTTGCCGGCGCTGATAAACCTCGACAGCCCCATCGACGTAGCGGGCACTTTGGGGTCGTTGCTGTACGGCTCTTTGCCATTCTCGTAGACCTCCCACATTAGGATTCCGTAGCTCCAAACGTCGCTGGCGCACGTCCAACGGCGTTGTATAAAACATTCGGGCGCCATCCACTTCAGCGGCAATTTTTTTGAATTTTTCAGTTCGTAGCCGCGGCCCGCTTCGTCGCGCCGACTCAGGCCGAAATCGCTCACCTTGGCCGTTATGGAGCCGGTCGGCGACCGGTTGATTAGAATGTTGCGCGCGGCCAAGTCCCGGTGAATTATGTGATGCAAGTGCAAGTAACGCATGCCATTCGCCACCTGAGCGCATATTTTACACTTGCCACGCGGGGTCACTGTTCCACGCCGTAGTAGTTTATCCAGCGACCCCTGCAATGATGAACCTGTATATACAGTCAAACTCGGATAATGCGCACCACTCGTGGGTGTAGGGGTCTGGGAAAAGGGGGGTTGGATCCTTCGGAAATCCGGCGAATCTCCCCTCAAACTGGATAGACCCTTAAAACTGAATTTTCGGTATTATTTTTGACGATTTTACCCCATCCGACCTCCCAGAATTAGGCCTCTGCCCATCTATGATGCTACCACTTAGGGATCAAGGTTACAGGGGCTCATTAATACGAGTGCATGCATTACGCATGTGAATTTGCACACTGATACATGTTTGCGCAACCATTCATGGGCGTGGGGATCTGGAGGGTTTGGACCCCGAGCATCTGGCGACTCCCCAAATCGATAAACCCACAGAATTAAATTTTGTTGATATTTCTGGCGATTTTGCCCCATCGCCCCACAGAACTTAGCTGCTGCCCATCTATGTACGCAACTGCCTTGTCAGCAGGTGTGTATTATCCGGAGTTTGTATTATTTGAGTCGACTCTTTTACATATGTACGAGTATGTACGAGTACGTTTTTGCATATGCTCAAGTGGAAGGTTAAAAGGCTACAAAAAACATAGAACTCGTATGATTTTCACGCGCGCATTTTTCAAACAGCAAGGTGAGCTGCTTTAAATTGAAAACTATAATCTGTTTCGAGATTTTTCACAAATTTGCTCCACATTTAGGCTACAGAAGTCACTAACAAGCCTATAAAGCTGAAAGAGTATCGTCCTGGACAATAACTCGATATACTAATATCGTTCCTGTCGCATTACAAAACACTTTTGTAATAATGCGACAGTAACAATATTAGTAGGTATTTCGAGTTGTTTTTCAAAAATCTCTGAGGCAAATGAAACGGACTAGGATCTTTTGAACAATTTCCCCGCCACCGTTTTTTGAGAGACGGAGTAAAGATACAGTAATCAAATGTCAGGTATGAATGTAAACAATCTTTACTGACTTCTGCACAAAAAATTAAAGACAAGAAGTCTTAAGCTGATGTAAAGTTTCGTTACTGCAGCTATTATGAATCGGCCAAAAAACGATGGTGGAAAAATTGTTCAAAAAGTCTGCAACCTATAGTCCAAATATTTCTATAAAGTGTGGCTCAAGATATTGAAAGCGTAATCTAAGAACTTGATCTTCTTAAAAGATATTTTTGTTCATTTTTCTTAAAAAATGAAAAAAATCCAAAAATGATCACTTTGTCACCCATACACAGTTGTTACTCAAAATTTTAGTCTAGAGAAGTCATTAATTCAATCCAGAGTACATATGTAGGATTCAGTCGGTTGACTCAAAGTTACTTTTAAATTTGGTTCTTATTTCACAAAAAAATCCCAACATAAAATGACTATTTTTTACTCAACTCTCTCGTAGTAAGTAGTCACCATACATGGGCAGCAACCGCATATCTGAAGGTCTGAAAGGGGCAAAACTGGCAAATATATCGCAAAAAAATGGCAAAAACCAATAAAGAAGTTCTATCGTAAGCTGCGGGGAGTATTTCGGATTCTCGGAGGGGTCTAAACCGCTGGTGAAAAATATATTTTTAATGTTGCCATACCTCTGACTAGACTAAAACTTAGGTACCTCGGCTCATGGACCCGTAAGTAAAAAGTAATGGGATCGAGATACAACGTTATCATATTAGACAAGTTAATTTTTTATCTTTTGAATGCATAATTTCATAATATTTTGTTAATACATGATATTTCTCCCAAATACGGAGCAACCCTGAAGCGAAATGAAAATCATATGTGTAAGTACCTATTTCGTTGAAGTAAATATAAATGTTATTTGCAGGCAAAGTTCAAACACGAGATCAGTGTCCGTTTTCTACATATATTCCTAGGATTAAGCCAGACTTCATGTTCAAAGATGCGTGATCTGGCTAATGTATGACTTAAACCGATTTCCACATGAGTGGATTTAAGTCGAGCTTAGACCTAACGAAGATGTTAAAACATATAATAAACATAATTTAAATCTGCCTATATTTATAATGTACTGACTTTCGACTTAAGCCAGAAAATATAGGAACCAGACCCAGTATCAAGAATGGTGATTCAAATATATTAATAGGCACGTAGCTGGCCGTCCTATTTTTGGGGGGGAACAACACCGATCTTAAGGGGACTTAGCCCAAAAAGGCCAAATGTAGCACATAATAACGTTTTAAAAGTCATATTTTTCTGATTTTTCTGAATTTGGGGGGTCGGACAATATGTGGGCAGCACCGAAATTCTGGAGGGCGCAAGATTTTTCAAAAGTCAAAAAATGGCCTTAAAAATTGTGGTATGGCGAAAAAACACCATTTTCAAACGTTTCTCATCGAGCACTATCCATTGGCATAAAAAATTGCGAAAAAAAAACAAAAAAAAATTTCAAAAATCGAATTCCGGGGGTGGAATTTTGGTTTTTCTGGGGGGTTTGGTTTTTCGAGTGGTGCATACCCCTTAAACCCCCCACGCCCAGGTGTGGTCCGGACCCCCCATTCCCCCCAGAGATACGTGCCTGTATATTAATGCGTGATTCCAAATTTCAGGATTTATTAGAAGAAGTTTATGTAAAGGCAACTGGACCTGATTAACCAATTCGAGAAGAATCTTCAACATTTTGTCATCTTTTTTGTTGGGCACTACGGAACCAACAAATTGCACAATATTTTCGTGCATCATCGATCTCATCATGTCGAGTTCCTTCTGAAATGCATCTCGTTCTGTTGGCGATACCGAGTCCTTTAATGTTTTCATAGCCGCAAATACATTTTCCGATTTTATTCGCACCTCAAAAGACAAGTTCCTGCATAGTTTATAAGGCAAACCGAAAAGCAAAAAATTAAAGATAAAGAAAGTCTGAATAATATTTATCTGAGTAATATAACAATGTGCAGATATAAGTTTGATGTAAAGGTTTTTATATACGAGTAAACATACTTTATAAACTTCACCGAAGTTTCCAGCGCCCAATTGCCCATGCATTTCAAGATCAGCTTCGCGATATCGAGTTTTGGGGGATCTGATAGGTGTAATAAGTACTGTGCCTATAATGTGATATTAAACGTCAATATCAATTAAATAGCTCAAGAGAACGAGAATCAAATCACAAAGTAGCAAAAAATTGTTTAGAAGCATTTTGAGCTTATAAAAGTTAATTACCTGTCAAAAGCAGTTGTTTTTTATACAAGGTCCGTTTGTACATGTACAAAGATGGTCCTTGAAAGGTCTTTGTACATTTTGTACACACAAATTTTTGAGTACTATAATATGGTACGGTAGCGATTTTAGTGTGGTTAAAACAGAGTTGTTCGACCTTTGGTTGTGTATTTTAGTTAATTTCTGGGTTTCTGAGGGCAAAAATCACCAAAAATCGTCTTAAAATGGCGCGAAGCGCGAAAAACTTTGACGTTTTTCTTCTCCAAATGCAATTTCTGCCATTTTAAAGGTAAGTAGAACACAAAATTACTGCGCCGAAAATTTCCCGCAAACTTCAGATCTTTTTTGCAATTTTGTCTTCCCAAAAATCTTTGTACATGTACAAAGATGGTCCCAGCATCTTCGTACATCAGGAAAAATCTTTGCCGAATACAAAAAAACACTAGTCAAAGATATTTCTCGTGACGCCTTTCAGAATTCAAAAGAGAAAAAAGTGATGGAAGAGGTTTGCTTTTTAAGTCAGCAATTCTGAGAGTCCAGTGCCACTAAAACATTCAGTTCTAAAAGCTTCATCTTCTACGAACCGTGCCATGTAAGAATAATTCCATTGCTTCATTCTATCCTTTGGAACCCTTATTACATTCTGATACGAATTGTTTACGATTTAGTAATGAAAGTCTCTTATAATATGATAGTCTTTTCAATTCTGCCTTTCAAATGACTTCTTAACTCGATATTAATTTGAAACCGAGAAGCTAAATCATGTAAACTTAAAATAATACCGACATTGCTGGAAATTCGGTTTTTATAATCGAGTAACCTCCTGAATTATATGACTAAACAAATAATGAATGCACCTATAGATAAAAAATTGATCATCATCACTTTTGGCTTAAAAAAGAAGCAATATGTGTTACTGCCTTTACAAAGGTTAATTCTGTTCATGTTGTCCGTATTATTATCTTTCGGTAAATTTTTCCATAGTGTTCTCATTAACTATCACCGATTAAATTTTGTTTGTTTGTTAATTATCATATCATATTCGCTATTTTTTATACTGAAATACGTTTTGATAGTATAAATACAGCATACTATGATCTCCTATAGGCACTTTGTTGAAATAATGATACCGCACAAGTGAATCGACAGTATCAAATTCTTTATCACCAAAGCTAAAAGTAGGTACAATGCGTAATTCTGAACGAAATGTAAACTGTAAGGTAGCAATAAGTCTATAGATTGTCTTTCGTGACGTCATATACCTGCAATATGTTAGGAATGCAAAGAGGAAGAAGGAGAGAAAACGCAAGACCGATTTACTGAAGAGCACAGAAAGTTATGACAAGAGATGCAAGCATGATGTTTCAGCCAGTGTTTTGAGCCAAAATAATCTCAAAAAGGATGTGAATGCTAAAATAACGTGCTAACTCACACTTACTAGACAATTTCAAACACTTGCAGAAAATTTTTGTTTTCATCCATTATTGGTTTTCACCCCCATATTTTTACGAAAAGGCCTCAATTTCCTTTAATTAGATCTAAACCTAAAATCCCTATGTAGCAAGGATTTCTATTACTGATGACCTAAACATATTACTGATTATTTAGTTTCCCAAAAAACACAACAAAGCATTCTATGTACAACATTTTTATTCATTAAATTTACGCAAAGAACGCTAATTATTTTCGATATTCAGGGGATAGTACATGACTACATGGCCAGCGTTGAAATTCTGGGGCTTTCATTCATAGAGGAGAAAACGCCAAAAATGATGGTTGGTAGACATAAAACACCACTTTTCGACATTTCCCTATTAAAAACAGAAAATCGCGAAAAAATTATATTTTTGGAACCTGCATGACTTATTTTGGATCCTAACGAACAGTTCCATCCAAACCCCTCCTTCCACGCCATGAATCGCTATCAAAATGCTAATTACTAATTTCACTTTACAAACCTGAACATATTATGGCCAACGCGTTTTGTTACTAGAGGCGTAAAATGGCGCAGATCTTCGCGCCAAAACGCACTCACTACGTAGTTCGTACCATCTGACGTGCGTCTTATTAAAAATTCACCTTCATTTTTCAGTCTATCTTCAACGAATTCGCGTCGTAGCTCGCTGTGAAAATAATCCTGCATTTTCCATTGCGATTGCTGACCGGAAGACATAGCTCACTGCACGGACACAAAAACTTGATTGTTTTATCGATAGAATAAATTAATTACGTTTAATATTGGACAATCTAAGTCATAGGAATTTGGATGTTCAAGATGCAAGTTCATAAGTTATGACTAGTGATCGACCGGGGCCCCGGCCCCGGCAATCTTCGGCCATTTTCAGGCTTCCCGGCCCAGGCCGGGGCAGATCTCAAAAATGGCCGGGGGCCGGAGAAAATTTAATAATTAATTCAATGTTTTTAGTGTGATAATAACAGCGTTTTTGTCTGAAAATAAGTCAGACCATTCATGTGTCTATTTCAAATAACCATGCGATCTTTATTCGAGATTTAGGTTTCATACTCAATGAGTATCCTCAGTCTGTCGTTTGATGACATTAAATTTGCCATTGCATACGCCGCAGCAGGAGAATCAAACGAAGTGGGTCTGAGTTTGGAAATCCTAAAGCGCAAGAACTAAGGTCATATTTACATACTCTGCTGAAAACCTCAAAGTTTAACGATTTTTCACAATTATGATACTAAGCTAGAATTTGATTATTCAGCGAGAACACATGGACTGAAATGCAGCAACAGAAAGTAATATTCAAACGAATCGCCCCACAAAATCTGTCACAGAAAAAGCAATAATATACTCATCTTTTCATCGAAACTCACAAAAATCAAAACAAGTGGATTAATATATATCTTCTCTCAAGCGTGGTCTGTTTCAATTGAGTATGGTCAATAAGAGAATAAAAATTTGTTTGGAATTTCATCTTTCCAAAATTTTGAGCTGATAGACCAAATACCCCAGATTGGCGGACGCGATGCCTGCACAGCAAATCTTTTAGAGTTAGAAGACATGTTTGAGAATTTTTATCAGGAACTTAAATGGAATTTAGCAAAACAACTGAAGTTGAGGAGGTGTATTAAATACTAACCTGGGCACCCTTTTTACCAAAAGTTGGATGGGGAGATGGGGTCATTTGGACGGGGATATTTTTACAGTAAAGCCTAGAAATCCCTCCTTTAAACGTACAACGACTTTTTAAACTAAACAACCACTTTTTTGAACCAAGCGAACCAATTATTTGACCTACACAACCTTTTTCTGGGCCAAACCAACCACTATTCAAGGCTAGATAAAGACATGCAGCATGGGAATTCTGGGAAGAATCAAATTTCAAAGTGCCTTTTTTGGGTCCACAAATGCTAAATATGCGTCAAAAACATCGTTTTTTAATGTTTCTGACGATGCTCTATCTTTTATAGGGCCGTATGACAGAACGCGGAATAGTGCTATTCCAGGATAAAACAGTGGGATAAGAGGGCGGAATAAAATATTTCGGCATTGCAGAAAGCGGAATAAAGAGTGATATTTCAGGAATAAAGTTGGTATGACAGAACGCGGGATACCGCCGTTCCAGGCGCTTACCTCGGAATAAAACGGCGGAATAAAAATAAGGGTATGACAGAAGGCGGAATAAGTTATCTCGGGAATAAAAGCAGCCGCTTTTATTCCGCCATTTTATACCTGGTCAGAGCAGGTATAAGTCAGCGGAATAGTGGTAAAAATCGTTTCTAACGCGGTCTTAAAGGGTGTAAATAAGTCGAAAAATTTTAATAAGATGGTTAATCATTCCCTCTTCATCCAGAATTCAACGATCAAAAAAGATGCAGACATTTTTCTAGTGTGTTTGCTCCACGAGTGCGGCTCGTCTTATTAAACTCTTGGTAAAGTGATTTTAAAATTTTTCAATCATGTATTACTAAACACGCCGATTGGGGTGATTTAAAAAATTAATGCATTGAGTAGTAAGTATAATCAACAAGTTGACAGAAATATTCGCACAAAGTATGATAAATTTTTTGATTTCGATGGCAATGGTTTATTTTTATTTTTGTTTTCCGTAGAAGCAAGCAAGCGCCTTCATTGAACCGAATTATAAAAGATTTATTTGGTAACATTCAGAAGTCTCATCAAGTCAATTCAATGCATCAATGCACAAGTTACACGCGCGCGCTACACACAACATTGTATTTACGTCCTATGATTTCGAACGAATAACGTGACGTATTACAGTATGCAGTATGCGTTAGACGGGCAATCTATACACAAAACCAATGGAATGCGTAGCTTAACCCAGGGATAGATTCAGTTATCCCAGGAATAGCTATTCCTCGCGTATTTCGCATTCTGTAATACCAAATTTGCTTATTCCTGGGATAGCTTATTCCGTCCCTTAACCCAGGAATAGCTATCACGAGAATAAGTTTTATTACGAGAATAGCTATTCCCGGAATAGGGCTTATCCCAGGAATAACTTATTCCGCTTTCTGTCATACGACCCATAGAGCATAAGAACCAAAAATTTCGAAAAAAATCAACGTATAAATTGAACATAATATAGTCAAAACATGAGAATATGGCGGCCGAAAATTTGACATTTTTGAGCTAATGGATAGCTAAAAACGCTTAAAAGCACTTTTCTATCGATTTTCTGGAATATTTTGGAAACTTTTGAAAAAAACCCGTTAAGGGGGTTGAAAACCCTTCCCCGAACCCCCCCTCCCCCCAGATCATGTATGCTATGCGTAGATAACCATTTTTTGAACCAGCGAAAGCCAATTTCCGAAGCTGATAATTGAACAACCACTTTTATATTCCAGAGCAATTACATTTTATTTGTGAAGTCGGACGGGAAAAGCCATTGACTATTGCTCAGATTTGATTAAATAAGATTAACTAATCACTGCTTGCTAAGCAAAATGCAAACCGCATGTTGCCTGTCATAACACTATTACATACCTACTTAGTTTGCATATGTACGTATGCTTTACTATTATGAGTAGGTACCCATACAATATATTATATACTTATACACTACATGCTATAGTATTTTATACCCTGTGCACCCGGGCCCCGGCACTGGCCGGGGCCAAGGATTTTATTCAGCCCCAACCCGGCCAAAAAAGTCCCCGGTCGATCAGTGCTTATGACCAGACACGTACAAGAGGGTTGGGATTCGGGAATCTGGACCCGACGGAAAAATGGAAAATTTCCTGAAGGAAAAAGGCAACATGAATACCATAGGAAGATAAAAATTAAAGAATTTATGCAAAATCGCTTGAAATTGATTCAAAAACCATGGATTCGCTTAATTTTTTGCAATTTTATTAGGCGCATCAATTTTTGAGGCCATTTTGTCTCATAAAACTGACTGAATCACAGACAGGCAACGCCGTGCGCCTATGATTGTTAGGGACTCTAGCCTATTACTGATAATGTTAGAGGCTTCCAGGATCAAAGAGCATACGAATTAAAGCAAGGCATTAAATTTCTACATGAAGGCATTTTCATCGCGCATAAGTTTTCAAATCGCTCAAAGCAAACTCAATATTTATTTTCTCCTAATTTTCATTGTTGTATCACTATATGTTACATGGATTAACCTATTGCATAAAAGCTTATACTTTAATCGCTTAAAGAAGATATTACTGACTAAATATAAGCAATATACATATTGTCAAAAAGACCGAAATCTACTCGCCAAAGCAGACGACTTCAGATAAAAAGACGGAGTGCGAACGCGGTAACAAATATTTTGATCTAACCCAAACACAGAAAACGACCGACGGGTGAGTTTTTATAATAAATACTAATCCGAGATATGTAAATTGAAGAACATTAAACTCTGTTTTCACTTTGCAAAACATTTAGGAAAAGTGTAAATTTGCAATTATTCATCCGATGAATCTTCGTCTATAGTCTGTTTCACACAACTTCGGTCATAAATTTTAGGCACAGAGACATTAGAGCGCCGACATTAGAGCGCCGACATCAGAGCGCGCGACTTTAGAGCGCAACGACATTAGAGCGCGCGACATTAGAGCGCAGCAACATTAGAGCGCGCGACATTAGAGCACAGCGACATTAGAGCGCCGACATTAAAGTGCAGTTACAATGGTGCGTCATAGAGGCAGACATAGACTTTTCTTTTCCCACAAAAAAATTTGTAACTTTATTAGAGCGCCGACATTAGAGCGTATATGCACTGGCGGATTTAAGAGGCCCCATTAAGACCAAAAATTGTTTGAAAAATGCGAGACAAACAGAGAAAATGAAGAAAGAAAGAAAGAACGAAAGAAAGAAAACGCTTCTTGAAGCGTTTTCTTTCTTTCGTTCTTTCTTTTTTTCATTTTTCAGTTATGACTAAAATTGAAATAGAAAATATTCTTGATCAGAAAATATCAGATCCGTTTCTGAGGATGAGAAATCATTTTTCTGGTTCTATTATAATTTTTTGGTCCGCACGTGCTCACGTTTATACACAAGGTCTCTGCAGAATATGCAATGCACCATGCTTAATTTTGTAAGAAATGCAACGTCAAGTGATTTTTTCTTCATTGCGAATTGCATTACTGATTGTATATTTCCATCTAGCACTTTTGAAAAAATTGCAAGACGTAAGATTTTTTGGCACTGTACTGTTTTAAGGCAGCAGCTGAATTCTATTTCAAAAAAGCTGCCTGGCTTTAGGATTTTGTTGTACAGAAAATTAATAACTGGTAGACAGAATGTCTTTTCTGCATAAAAACGACTTGGAGTTCAAAAAATCATAGAGACTTGTTTCGGGATGAAAATGGAAGCCGGTAGAATTTCAGCAAAAAATAGAGTGCACAAAAATTTTCTCGGTGAAAAATTTTTTTCGGAATTTGCGCATCGGTGCAGAGGGACCCGTGCAGAAAAAAGCCTAAATGTGAGGGTCATACTTCGTGGATGGAATGGAAGCTTGCTAATCATTAATGAAAATGTTGGTGAGGTGAGTTATGTAATTTCAAACACAAATTTTAGTTTTGACTAAAAATCCTTAATTTTTTATCGAACCTTGTTTCTTAAAAACTTCAAGAACTCAAAATTTCCCGCTGCTCCGCCTCAGACCCCGTCAAGCGGTCCTTCAGCGCGTCCTCTTAACCCCCAACCATATTTTCTTGGGCGCTTCGCGCCTTCCAGCATATTTTGTATACGTGACCATTTTACAGTTCTGCCAGAAGAGTAAATTTATCTGCTACTACGTGTGTGCTACGCTTTAGTGCAGATTAAAAGGCAAAATGCATTTTTGATAACTTCTGTGACAAACAAGTTATGTTAGAAACTTTTCAAAAATTTTTCAAAAAAATTTCACATCAAAAGTCACTTAGGAGCAGTTAGAACAGTGCAGAAAAGCTTAAAAATTGCTTTACAAAACATAAGAAACTGCATGCATTTATCACTACCTGATACCGAGATATTTATGCACAGGTAGTTAAATTTGCCCCGTTATAATAGAAAGCGCATCCAATTCTGAATCGGGATGTATATAAATTGTTGCAAATGATCTCGAGTGTAAGATACAGTAGGACTTTTAACAAAAGCATGCTCGTTTTGTCCGTGAAGCTTTAAGCGGCGAATTCTTTCATTTATCAGCATGAAAGTTCTGTAAAGTTACGTGAAAAACATCTATTATGGCTGCGCTCTAATGTCGCCTCTAATGTCGGCTCATCTAAATTTTAAAACTCTCTCCGACAATAAGCTGACAGATTGCGATTATAACGATGATCTGATATCGGTCTAGGACGTTTGGGCGCGACCGCTTTGGCGCGGCCATTTTGGCTCAGCCATTTTGACGCAATGACAGTTTGGCGTGAGAATGTTTTGGCGCAACCGTTTTGGCGCAGCTATTTTGTAGCGCAACTTATAATATACTTGGTCATCGTTTTTTTAATGTTTATCACAGCGAGTGTAAAATTCGTGTCCCCCCTCACAGCAACAACGGCACACACCTGGGAGATGCGATTTTTTTAATCGATAGATAATTTAAAAATTCGATGCCGGTGTCTTTTTGTTTAAACTCAATACCGAGTTAGCAATGAATGTGTAAAGTGTAAACCGATAAATCAAATAATTTGCGGAGGGCCAATTTTTTTAAATGTTGCCCATGAGCTGTAGATTACGAATCTGACCTTAAAATTTCTTTACACTAAATGACTGTTGCAAAAAATGTAAAGTATACGGGTTTTTTACTCTTTGCGTGTACTTCAGCTTATCTAACTCAGTTTTAGTTTCTATGCAGTCCAATTGGTTTTATGTTGTAGAAGATTACAATATCTCAAAACCCTTTTTCCTTCTCTTTTTACTCAATATTTCTTGATCTGTGATCGTTTTAGTGTAAAGGGTTCGAGACGAAAAACGATATTTCTTCAACTACTCCGCTAAGTAGGCGTAACATGCTAATTATGCTTAAAATGTGCCCTGAGCTTAGCGTTACAGACCCTAGTTTATTCTGTTTCTATATACCCAATATTGCGTTATTAGCACAAGTGTAAAGTTTACAATATATCATTAGTGACTAAGTATTAAAATCCGCTGATAGGTTGAATTCGTGCAAGTGGCTGACGTGTCCGTTCTCGTGTGTGGATTTAAAAAAAGAGTAACAGGTTCGAATCTTCTGAATGCTGTGACTTTTTTCATTTTTTTAATTCTTTTGGCAAAACCATGCATTTCATTTGAATTATTCATCTATTTAGGTTGAGTAATCCGCTAGCTTCTTCATTTATCGTTTTGTAAAACTCCATATTTATGTTTACTATTTTATTTTAGGGTCAGTAATTAATCATAGGTAACGCGTTCGCGCGTACCTATTATATACTCCGGTACCCCCAACACCTGTGCACCCCCTACAGCTATAACGGGACACATTTGGGAGGTGCGGTTTTTTTAAAACAAAAATAATAAAAAAATTCGCTGCTTGTCTTTTTTGTTTTTCCTTACACTCAAAACTAACTGTGTAAAGAAGGTGTAAAGTTTTGGCGTAACGTTATAAAATAAAGCGAATTTTCTTTTTTACCGGGCTTGTGGACAACTCAGTATTGACTCTTCAAACAATTTACTGGCATAGATTTGTAGAGGAAGGTATTCTGCAGATGACACTTTTTTGTTTTTTGAATTTTTGCCTTCATTCTCGAATGAGAGTGTAAAGAGTGCGAAAATCTAGGGGTGAAAGGACACATTTTGGCCGAGTTTTCGACTTGTTAATGTCTGCCAACAACTCCGGTAATGAGTTTTGAGAAATTTCTTCTTACAGAAATGTACTATGGATCAAGGGATATCTTCTGCTCACCAGTAAACTTTTCTACAATCAATACGCAGTTAGTAACAGGGGTTTAAACTTTACACTCTAGTAGATGAGTGAAAAAACAGATTTTGCCCAAAATTTCTCTGCCAACTTTTTCGGTAATGACTTATGTTGAATTGAGTAAGATAGAAATGACGTAACTTCTAAGGGCTACACGTCGAAGCAAGCCGCTTTCAAAAAAACGTAATATTGAGTTGTTAATGGGGGTGTAAAGTTCTAAATCTGAGGTGTAAAATGGCATAAAAAACAGGTTTTTTCGTATTTTGATTGGTAAATCATATCAAATATTTTGCGGAACATGAGTTTGGCACATACAAACGTACTACAATCAAAGGGCTACAAACTGGCCCGAACCGAATTTATTTACACTCAATGGAACTTTATGTACAGATTTCAAAGTTTACAATGTGGTGGACAGTGGAAAATGCGTTTTTGTCCATTTTTTTGTTCGCCACTTTCTCTATTCAGAAGTCGAGCGAGGTCGAATAGGATAAAATAAAGTACTTTCTAAGGGGTACGCGTCACAGCGAATTGCGTTTGTTTACATCAATATTTAGCTTTTTCGGGAGGTGTAAGGTCAAAAAAATGGGGAGTTAAATGTGTTTCTGTCTTGTTTTTTTCTGCCAAGTTCTGGGTTATGAGTCTGGACATAATCTCAAGTTTAAAAATGTACCAGAAACCAAATGTGATACGCCAGTTTGTTTGCATACAACAGTCGTGTAAAGTGGTTAACATGTGATATTCATTTGTTCTCGGGCCACTGTGGAGACTTAATTTTTTCATAAATGTTGATCGTTATATCAGAGTAATATCAGAATTACGAATCCGACTGAAATTTTTCTTACACTATGTGGTTGTGTAAATTTTACACTGCATATTAACTATAGTTCTAGAGCCTAACAGAAGCTTGATTTTTCTAAAGTCTGGAAATGTACCAGGAATCAAATGTGAGACGCCAGTTGAGCGCGTTTGCTTACACTCAATAGTGGTGTGGAGTAGTTTACAACTGATGTTCATTTGTTCTCGGGTTATTGTGGAGACTCAAATTTTTTTCCATAAATCTTAATTGTAATATCAGAGTAATATTAGAATTACGAATCCGACTGAAATCCTTTTTACACTCTGTGCTTGTGTAAAGTTTACACTGCATATTAACTTTAGTTCTAGAGCCTTGCGAAGTTTATTTTTTTCCAAAATGTTCTACGTAACATCAGAATTGGGGATCTGACTGTTAGTTTTCTCTACACCTAGTGGTCGTGTAAAATTTGCACTATTCATTTGTTAATATGTACTTTATACTACAAATTTATTTTACTTCCAAATATGAGCGTAAGTGTTCCTTACACTCGATATTTGCATAAAGTTTATACTGAAAAACTTTGCTCTGTTTAAATAATGTAAGGTTGTCTTGTTTAAAAAAGATAATGCTGATGTTAAGAACAATATTGTTTTCCGCGTTCTTGGACTGCTGTCATTATTGTGGCATGTTACTGTATGTTTTTACTGACTGATGTTCTCAAATCATACTAATTAAAAGTGGGGCACTAGCAAAGAAAAATGCTCGATGGAACAAAAAAGATGAATATACTTGGAGTTGTGGATTATTAAGGATGTAAAACGAGAGGACTAGGAAAAAGCTACTCAAAGTCGCAAAATCTGCTAAAAATCGAACTTTCTCTAAGCAACGCGAAAAATCGAAGTATATATTCTGTGGCCTCTAAAAAGTGTCTCTTTTAAATAATTCTCAAAGTTTCAGATAAGAGTGTATAAACAAAATCTATAATGTTTACTTTTTTAAATTGCTGGCAAGTAGCAACGCTGACTAGCTTCGTATCTTGATTGATAGAA
This sequence comes from Mermis nigrescens, assembly GCA_036768485.1. Classification (NCBI taxonomy): domain Eukaryota; kingdom Metazoa; phylum Nematoda; class Enoplea; order Mermithida; family Mermithidae; genus Mermis; species Mermis nigrescens. Next base: position 230,495 of record JAVLUZ010000740.1, read on the forward strand.
AACTAAGTGGTATTGTATTTAAGTTGTTTTATTTTGAGCATTAAAGCAAGCAAAGCAGGGGCCGATTGATTAGTGCACACAATCGTTAAGGGCATGCTAGTGTACCTACATTTAGTCTGTTTCAAGTCAACTTACGCGTTTCCTACTGTTTTAAACCAACAATTTCTTCAATTGTCTTGGATGCATCGATGTTTGCTATTTCATTCAATTGGCTTATGAAAGATTGTCAGTTTACTCAGTATCATTTCCCATAGCTACTGCATAGCTAACGTGCTGCTTTTTTAATCATTCTTATAGCTAAATATTTATTTTAATCTGTTGGCCGCAGAATATACTTCGATTTTTTGCGTTGCTTAGAGAAAGTGTGATTTTTAGCAGATTTTGCGACTTTAGGTAGCTTTTTCCTAGTCCTCTCCTTTTACATCCTTAATAATCCACAATTCTAAGTATATTCATCTTTTTTCCCCCGAGAAACCAAAATATGTACCGCCCAGAAATCAAAATATGCACTCCGGAATAGAATTTTCGAAATTTTTTTCGCAATTTTTTGATGTCAACGGATAGTGCTTGATGAGAAACGTTGAAAAATGGTTTTTTCGCCATACCACCATTTTCAAGGCCATTTTTTTGACCTTTGAAAATCTTGCACCACCCTCCCCGAATTTTGGTGCTGCCCACGTATGGTCCTGACGTATATTACGTTTCTCTATAACGTATGTAGCAGCAAAATGCGACCAACGGATGAAATTTGAGTAGATGGACATTAGGCACTTATGTGCGGTACCTTCATAAATGTGATGGCTTATAATTCTGGCGAACATTACCGGCTAGTTTCAAAGGGGTCAAATGACTTCCAATTTTTGACCAAAAATAGTAAAGAAGAAATGAAAATAGACAAAAAAACTGCAGATTTTTTTGCCAAAAATAGGAGAATGAGAATTTTCTCACCTTCGAGGATGCTGCGAGACAGTCGACCTTGGGTCGGGGACACCCCCAATCGCTATCCTGATACATATACGATCACGCATAACTGACTTCTAAATGTTTGTGACTGGTTCATATTTAAAGAAAGTGTATTTTGGCCTATTGGCAGTCACATAAAATAATAATAATCTTTATTGACCCGTAGGTACAATACAATGTTAAGAATAATACGCAACATTTCGACAGTTAACCTACCGTCGTCGTCCAAGCTCTTACAGAATATAAGAAGTTGTGGGCACCAGGAATTGGACCTTACAGCTAAGTATCATTCATTTCTAAAGTCTGCGGTTTTACCAACTGAGCTTCACTGGGCCAGTTGTATAATATTGTTTGTTCCTTTTAAAGTAACATAATAATATTTTTAGTCTGGGCCAGGGGCCTCTCCACATGGTGTATTTTCCTCAATAGGGCTCTATTCCATATACGACTGATCTCAATACTTCTTGAACCCACATTCTGCCCACTAGCCCTCTCCATCTCCAGGGTCTCCCGTATTTTCCTACGGTACCCATTGCTTTCTTCTGCGAGTATTGATGTATGCTCGAAATCTGGTCTACACCCACATGCTATGCAGTGTTCAGCAACCCCACTCCGTTCCTCTTTCAAATTCCTTAGTGCACTCCTATGTTCCCCAAGTCTTTTCTTAAGACTTCTACCAGTTTCCCCAATGTACTCCTTCTCACATTGTAGTGGTACCTTATACACTATGCCCTGCCGTAGATCTAAGGGTCTCTTTGGGGCAACACTTTGTAGTCTTTTTCTGATGGTGTCTTCACTCTTTGCCACAAGGCGCACTCCATATGCTTTGCACACTCGCTTAAGCTTCATGGTTAATGCCCCACTAAATGGTACTACTGCTGTTGCAATGTAGTTAGTTGCATCACCCCTTGAGGGTGCAAGTTTTAGGGCTCTTTGTATTAATGGGCCAGGGTATCCAGTAGCTTGAAACTCCTTAAGTATTTTCTGATGTTCACCTTCTTTACTGTGATTTGTTTGGCATATGCTCCTACATCTCATGGCCATTCCTCTAACTATACCTGCCTTTGTGCATTTCTGATGGTTCGACTGGTAGTTTAGGTATTGACCTGTATGGGTTGGCTTACGGTACACTGATGTCTCTAGATGGTCATGGGATCTCTTAACTAGTACATCCAGGAAAGGCAGTGTGCCTTCCACCTCCTTCTCCATGGTAAACTGAATAGCAAGATTTTGACTATTCACGTGCTGGAGGAAAGCTTCTAACTCCCGATCTCCATAATCCCAAAAGATGAATGTGTCATCAACGTACCTGAGCCACATTGTAGGTTTCTTTGGTGCTGTTTGCAGTGCCTGTCTTTCTAAATCATTCATGAACAGGTTGCACAGTACTGGTGACAATGGTGAGCACATTGACATCCCATCTACTTGCTGGTAATAATATTCCCCAAGCTGAAAGTAAGTACTCCTGACACAATATTCCACCAGTTTGGCAATGACCTCAGCACTCATAGTTGTTCTTTGTGCTAGGGTAGTATCCTGTCTAAGCAGATTCAATACACATTCTATAGCCAACTGAGTTGGGACACTTGTGAAGAGGCTCACAAACCACACCTGGGCGTGGGGGGTTTGGGGGGGGGTATGCACTCCCCAGAAACCAAAATACCCCCCCCCAGAATTCAATTTTTGAAAATTTTTTCGTTTTTTTCGCAATTTTTTGATGCCAATGGATAGTGCTTGATGAGAAACGTCGAAAAATGGTGTTTTTATCGCCATAATACCATTTTTAAGGCCATTTTTCGACCTTCAAAAAAATCTTGCACCCCCCCAGAATTTTCTTGCTGCCCACGTATGCTCACAACGTCTAGGCTGACCTGTATTACCATTGGTTCTATCTTAGCCACAAAGTCGTTGCTATTCTTCAAGTGAGCTGGCAATGTTCTGTTGCAGTGGGTTAAGTATCTTAACCAGATATTTTGACAGAGGATGTATAGTTGTCCCAATGCAACTGACAATCGATCTAAGTGGTACTCCTGGTTTGTGAATCTTCGGCAAACCATATATATGCGGTGCTTTGCAGCCTTCTTTGATTTTCACCTCTTTGTCCAGACCTTCTTCCTTGAGCAATTTCTTTAATGCTTGCTCTACCCTGGTGACCGGTGTGCGTTTACCAATGGCCTTGAACTTTGAGGGATCATCAATGATCTGCTGCAGCTTATTGTTTAGGCAGAGCTTAGAGCTATTAAAATGCTAAAAGCAGATGACACCATAGTCATTCTGCCAGCAGATAAAGGTCGTGCAGCAGTGGTGATGGACAGAATAGAGTACAACAAGTGGATGTGGATGGTGTGGATGGTGTAAAAAACGGATTTTAAGTAAGATTTCTCTGCCAAATTTTTTCCGCTTATGAGTCATTGTAAATTGAAGACAGCATTAATAAAGTGCCTCTCAGGGGCTACACATCGCAGCAAACCGCATTTAAAAAACGCAATATTGAGTTATTTATGGGGGGTGTAAAGTTTGAAATCAGAGGTAAAAAATTGGCGAAAAAACACGTTTTTTCCGAAGTTTGATCAATAAATCATACCAAATAATTTTTGCAACAGAATTTTGGCACACAGGAATGTACCACGATTTAAAAGCTATAAATTGTACCAAACCGAATTTCTTTAAACTCAATGGGAAGTTCGATACGGAATTTTAAAGTTTACAGTGTTCTAAATGATGGAAAATACGTTTTTGTTGCGTTTTTTGTTCGCCACTATCTCCGTCCAGAAGTCTGGATAAGTCCAATAGAATAAAAATAAAGTGCTTTATATCGGGTGCATGTCAAAGCAAATTGTCTATACATTAATATTTAGCGAGTGTAAAGTCAAAAATTTGGTGTTTAAAATGCGTTTCTGTCTTGTTTTTTCTGCCTGCTTCTCCGGTTACGAGTCAGGAACACGTTTATCAAGTCCAGAAATGGACCATGAACCAAATTTGATATGCCAGTCTGGCGCATATGTTTACACTCTACAGTGTTGTAAAGTAGTTTACACCTATTGTTAGTTTGCCCATAGAACATTATGGAGACTTAATTTTTTTCATAAATATTAATCGTAATATCGGAACAATATCAAAATTACGAATCTGACCAAAATCTTCTTTACACTAGGTGTTTATATGAAGTTTACACTACATATGTATTTATCTTCGTTTTTGAGCATTCCAGAAACCTAATTTTTTCCTGGTCTAGAAATTTTCAAAGAATCAAATGTGAGACGTCACGTAGGCGCGTTTGTTTACATCCAACAGTGATGTAAAGTAGTTTACACTCATTGTTTATTTGTCCTCAGACCATTGCAGAGACATAATTTTTTCATGAATGTTGATCATAATATCCGAGTAATTTTTTACACTGCATGTTAGCCTTTGTTCAAGAGCATTGCAAAAACCGAAATTTTTTCCTGAGATCTAAAAATTTACAGGGAAAAAAATATATACGTCAGTTCGGCGCTCTTGCTTACACTCAGCAGTATTGCAAAGTGGTTTAAGCCTAATGTTTATTTGTCTTTAAAACATTATGGAGACTCATTTTTCCATAAATGTTGAAAGTAATATCGGAGCAATATCAAAATTACGAATCCGACTAAAATATTCTTTACGCTATGTGTTTGTGTAAAGTTTACATTACGTGTTAACCTTTAATTTGATAGACTTGCAGAGACTTTGTAACTGAAGTCAAGAAATTTTCAAGGATTCATATGTGAGACATCAATTAAGTGAGTTTGTTTACCCTCAAAAGTAATCTAAAGTGATTTAAAAATTATGTTCAAGTGTCCTTAGATCATTGAAGAGATGAAATTTTGTCTTAAATGGGTTGCATTAAAGTTAAATCCTTCTTAGCCGTGTTTATAATATTTTCCACAAAATCTTGCACATGGAGAGCAATCGTTTAATTGATGTAAATTGCCTGCAAAAGTGGTTTAAAATGAACCAGCAATCACACTACTGTGCACAGAAGTCGACAAAGATACAATGCAGATTTATTGTAATCATATACATTAATAAGCTGTAAATCGGAAATACACCATTTGGAATGGAAAAGACTGCAGTTAATGAATACATATGTTAAACTTATTATCATAGGTAGCGCGATAGCGCTACCTATAATATACTTGGCCATCCTTTTTCTTATATGTTTATCACAGCGAGTGCGAAATTTGTGTCCCCCCTCACAGCAACAACGGCACACACCTGGGAGGTGCGGTTTTTTTAATCGATGGATAATTAAAAAATTCGATGCCCGTGTTTTTTTCGTTTGTTTACACTCAATACTGAATTAGCAATGAGCGTGTAAAGTGTAAAGCAAAATATCAAATAATTTGCGGAGGGCCAATGTTTTTTTAAAAATGTTGCCCCCAGCTGAAGATGACAATCTGACCTTGAATTTACTTTACACTCAATAGTTCTTGCACAAAAGTGTAAAGTATACGTGTTTTTTTACTCTTTACGTGCCCTTCAGCTTATCTAACTCAATTTGGTTTCTGTGCAGTCCAATCGGTTCTATAATGTAGAGGGTTGCAAAATCTCAAATCGATTTTTTTCCTTTCTTATAACGCAATATTTCTTGATCTGTGATCGTTTTAGTATAAAGGGTTCGAGACGAAAGACGATATCTCTTCAACTACTCCGCTAAGTAGGCGGAACATGCTAATTATGCTTGAAAGGTGCCCTGACCTTAGCGTTACAGATCCCAGTTTATTTTGTTTTATACACCCAATATTGCGGTATTAGCACAAGTGTAAAGTTTACACCGAGAGGCATTTTTGCGCCCAGAGCGTCGTGGATGATGAATTTTTTTAAAATGTTCTCCGTGAGGTCAGAATAACGAATCTGACCTTTAAATTTTCTACAGCCAGTGTTTGTTGAGGTATAAAGAGGTGAACTTTGAATTATACCTACATCTATTTTCTAATGCCGATAGATAACTCCGTATTGCATATTTTTGATCAGATTTTTCGTATTTCAGAGGTTTTTGACTCGTCTTCAATAAAATAATTATTTTTATCATCATAAATGCAATATTCTAAACTTCAGTAGAATGATGAATATCTTTCAAAATAGGATAATCAAGCTGAAATCTGCTGAAATGTCGAGTTGGCGCAGTGGTTGACAACTCCGTTCTCGGATGCGGTATTAAACAAAGAATGATGGGTTCGAATCTTCTGAATGCTGACTTTTTCATTTTTTTTAATTCTTTTTGCAAAACCATGTACTTCATTTGACTGATATATCTATTTAGGTCCTGCAGATAACACTTTTTTTGTTTTTTGAATTTCGCCTCAGTTCTCGAATGGGAGTGTAAGAGTGTGAAAATCTGGGGGCGAAAAGACACATTTTGGCCGAGTTTTCGACATGTTTATGTCTGCCAACAACTCCAGTTATAGTTATAGGAAATTTTTTCTGACAGAAATGTACTTCGGATCAAGGGCTATCTTGTGCTTACCAGCAAACTTTTCTACAATCAATACGCAGTTAGTACCAGGGTTTTAAACGTTACTCTCTAGTGGATGAGTAAAAACAGATTTTGTCCAAGATTTCTCTGCCAAAAGTTAGTTAATTAAATAAAATAGAAATAAAGTAACTTCTAATGGCTACACGTCGAAGCGAGCCGCGTTCAAAAAAACGTTATATTGAGTTGTTTACGGGGTGTAAAGTTCGAAATCTGAGGTGTAAAGTGGGCAAAAAACAGGTTATTTCGTATTTTGATTGATGAATCATATGAAATATTTTGCGGAACATAAGTTTGGTACATACAAACCTACTACGATCAAAGGGCAACAAACTGGCCCGAACCAAATTTATTTACATTCAATGGGCGTTAGGTTCAGATTTTTAAAGTTTACAATGTGGTGGACAGTGGAAAATACGCGTTTGTACATTTGTTGTTCGCCACTTCCTCTGTTCAGAAGTCAGACGAGGTCGAATAGGATAAAAAATGACGTATAATTCCAGTTTTTTCCACGTAAAATCAGAATTGGGAAATTGACTGTTAGTATTCTCTACACATAGTAGTTTTGTAAAGTTTGCACAATTCATTTGTTGTTAATATGTAGTTTATACTACAAATTTATTTTACTACCAAATCTGAGCGTTAGTGTTCCTTACACTTGATATTTGCGTGAAATTTTGGAATTTTTGCCGAAAAACTTTGTTTTTTAATTTACCAACATCCCACCTTTTCAATTTTCTTAAAGTTTAAAATCTTTTACAATTCTCTTCATAATTTAATGGTAGGTTTAAACTTAAGTTTCTCTTGGTTTACAACTCTCGCTTAGTAAGCTCATTTTTCAAAACTTTTTCTCATAGTGATCAATCGCGTTTAGTTTGGAATTGGTGGACGGCCCTTATTTTATTACTCGGCTTAAATAATTCAAGTGACTGTCTTTTGATTATTTTCTTTATCGCAAATTCAAACACCCAAATTTCAATTAAAATCATAAAAATTATTTCATAATTTTTATGTAAGATGATCTGGCTGGTTGAGAGCTCTTTTTTGTTGTTTTCATTGTTCATTGTGCTCGTAGGAACCAGAAAATAAATAGTTTTTCGCCATAGGTATTCTCTGGCGGAAGCAAGTTAACAAAGCTTTTTGCGTTAATTATTATTTTGGTCCAAAATAGGTCAACTGACCTAGGGCAAAAATTCCGGGGTTACTTAATTACTACTGCCTTAGGTTTTTAGGGCATAGCTGCCAATAGCTCTGCAGGTACGGACGAATTTAGGTCCGAGGAGTTTGAGACCGTAGTTATTGAGGGTCGTGTGGTTGAGTCCGGCGTTACAGCTCAAGCAACCTGACTAGCGCTAAGTGTAGCCAGGTACTTAAGTAAGTCCCGTAGGTACAGTTATATGTCGTTTCCAAGTTAATTTAAATGTGGAACGACCTCTATAACTTACAGGACTGTTTAGAATGTAACATATATTTACTATAGCTAATAAAAATAGTAAACTTTATACTTCCGACAATCAAGAGCATATCTAGCTCAGTTTTAAATTCTATGCAGTCTGATTGATTTCAAAAGGTAGACGGTTATAAAATCTAGGGAGTCTTTTTTTTGAAACAATATCTTTTAAATTTAGAGGCAATTAATTTATATTAAGAACAATATTGTTTTCCGCGTTCTTGGACTGCTGTCATTATTGTGGTATGTTACTAGTAGTACGGCCTGCCCCTTGAGGTATACAATGCTTAAGCATAGCACATGCTTAAGCATAGAGCCTCCATGAGGCGCTAAGCGTCTACAATGGGGTCATACTACTACACAATAAAGCACGAAAGTACAGACGTGAAGCGCCCCAACTATTCACAGTCGGTTATCCGGGACGGGCGGAACCGATTAATTTTAATTTGCATAAGTAGCTACCAGCCTCCCCATGCTATTGTTCTAATTTTAGTTCAGATCATCAACTATCTCGGTTGACTGCACGTTGACTCGCAGACGATGAGTCATCATGGGTTCTATTTTTAAAACAAAAATTTTAAAAGAACTGGAAATTTCCGGTTTCACTGATACCAAAAATAGTCTCATCTCAGAAGGTATAAAAGGAGAGAGCAGGCAAGAAAAAATCATTCTCCAAAATTATTACTCTTTTGAAGTGCTCAATTTCTGCTCTTTATTTTACTTATTGAAATGGCTTCTGACATTGAAATGGAAGACCTTTCAACGCTAGATGAGTGGTACGAATCGGACGAAGAAATGCGAGAGGAAGACCTTGAAATTGTGGACGAGTGGTTTCCCCAGAAGATTTTTACGAGCTGGGGGAGCCAACAACGGAAAAGATCAAACGCTTCAACACCGAAGGACGCGCCTACACATTGAACTTTAAAAATCTGGATCGTCTTGATTTGGGAAAAATTTGGCCGAAATTTTCGATAGCGCAATCACACAAATTTTGGACACTTCTAACACGACTGACATGGTGGGCCTGCAAATTACACACCCAACACTTAAAAAACCGGCGATCGTGCCTTTCCGAAAAAGGCGAACAAATAAAAGGCGAGCAAATCGTACACACCATTGAGCGCATCCTACAATCCAATGAAGAAGTGCGACTTGAACAGCCGGAAACGCGGATAAAAATGGTACAGGTTAGCCCCCGAGTGGCTCAGGTCAGCACAAACGTAGATTTATAAATTTGGAAAAAGAAATGAAAGCAAAACATTGCTTTGTAAAAATTAAAAATAATGATGATTTATGTTTAGCTAGGGCATTAGTTGTAGCTAAAGCACGTGCACTTGCATAAGGAAAAACCTAATGACAAAACTTTGGAATGGCGATTTAAGAACATTTGTAAAAGGATACAGCTATAAGAAAAGCACAACACTAAGGCAGCGCTGGAACTGTTGACTAAAGCGGGTCTTAAAGATCATGTAGGCCCTTGTGGCATACCTGAACTGCAAGCATTGCAGGCTGCAACGCCAAATTTTCAAATTAAAGTTTTTAGTGCTGATTTTTGCACTGCCATAGTTTTTGAGGGGCCGTCCGCAGAAAAAGTTATACACTTATATCACCACGACAGTCATTTTGATGTCATAGGCAGTATGGCCGGCTTTATGAACCGTAGTTACTTTTGTGAACCTTGCAACAAGGGATACAGCAAAAAGGGAGAACACCGCTGTTCTAAAGTTTGTCCCTGTTGCTACGGTCCTGCTTGCCCTAATGTTGCTCTCATGGAATGCAATGACTGTAATCGCCTATTCAGGGGTCGAAAGTGTTTTGAAAATCATAAAAAAGTCGGAAAAAACGAAAAGTCGATCTGTCAGCAAAAGATGCTATGTAAAAACTGTGGTCGGCATATAAATAGAGCCGATAAAATACAAAAGCATAAGTGCGGCCACTTTTACTGCAAAACGTGCGAAGCTGACGTGCCAACAAATGATCACAAGTGTTACATGCAAATTGTAGCCGAAGAAAAGGATGACAAGAAAAAGACTAAATATGTGTTTTTCGATTTTGAAACCAGACAAGAAAAAGCGTGTGGCAATTCAAGACTCGAACACGAACCCAATCTGTGTATAGCGCACACTGTTTGTACAGATTGCATAGCAAAGCCGCTAGGACAGTGCGATAAATGCGGGGAAAATAGACGTATATTTTACGGCGACAATTGTACAGATGCGTTTTGTGATTACCTGTTTGGCCTCAAAAACGCGATAGCAATCGCCCATAACGCTAAAGGTTTCGACGGACATTTCATCTTAAAATACCTTTTTAAACAAGCACTTGCCCCCACTATCATCACAAAAGGCTTAGAAATCATGAGTCTGAGTGCTGGGTCTGTAAAACTAATCGATTCCTTCAACTTTCTCCCCATAGCCCTATCCGCTCTGCCAAAAACCTTCGATGAGCCTGAACTCAAAAAGGATTTTTCCCACATCTCTTTAACACAAAGGGCGAACGAAAACTATGTGGGTGAGTGGCCAGACGCTTGGTACTATTCCCCAGCCACCATGAGTCCCAAAAACAAAGAAGCCTTCCAAAAATGGTACGCTGAACAAAAAGGGAAAATTTTCGACTTTAAGTCAGAACTTTTGGCTTATTGTGAGTCTGACGTCGACATTTTAAGGCGATGTTGTATAAAATTCCGCAATCTATTTCTAGCCGAGACCGGAATGGATCCGTTCGAGTGCTCATTAACAATAGCGAGCGCGTGTAATAAAGTTTTCCGGTCAACTTACTTAAAGCCAAAAACAATAGGCATTGTACCACATGGAGGGTACAGAAGGATGGAAAAACACTCAATAACAGCCATTAAATGGCTAAAGTGGATGAGCGAGACGAATAAAATCAACATCAGGCATGCACGCAATATGGGCGAGCAAAAAGTGGGCAACTATCGCGTAGACGGCCTACATGAAAATACAGTATACGAATTTAACGGGTGCTTCTGGCACGGGTGCCCTAAGTGTATGAAGAAAAGGACGCAAATGACGGCTGATCAAATAACATCCGCCGAAGAAGCCTTCCAAAACACAGTGAGACGGCGCAAAAGAAATTGAAGCCAAGGGCTACAGTGTTATAGAACTCTGGGAGTGCGAATTAAGACAGGAATTGAAAATAAATCCTGTAATGAAACAATTTTTCGATTCAATAAAGATTGTTGACCCACTCGACCCCAGAGAAGCGTTTTATGGTGGGCGCACAAACGCAATAAAGTTATATGAGAAAATAAAACGCAATGAGAACGGCGAACCGTTAGAGCATATAATGTACACAGATATATGCAGTTTATACCCAACTGTAAATAAATACGGTCCCGTCTCAGCAGACCCACCGTCCCGCTTGACCCACCATCCCGCTAGACCCACCGTCCCACTAGACCCACTTTTTCGTCCCGCTAGACCCACCGGAAGTCTCGCTAGACCCACCACGTGCATAATGAGGTGTCCCGCTAGACCCACCATTTTGCGACCGTCCCGCTAGACCCACTGTCTCGGAAGACCCACCAGAGAAGAAAATTATGTATGCTTATAAGCAAAAACAGAAACGCTTGCAAAGTGTATCCATTCAGGTATATATGTCCAGTCAAATATATAAATAATTAATTCAAAAATAATTACATTTAATTAAGTACCTAATCAATTAAATTTAATTAATAAATCAATAAATTTTGTATATTATTGCATGATACTGTGTGCATTATAAATTATAAGATGCAAAGAAGGTATGTGCGTGCGTGTATGTGTGTGGCAATGGTAAGTAACCAGCCATGGCCGATTATTTTTAAAATTTTTATTTTTCATGTCAAGGAATACACTCTTGTCAAACACATTTCAGAGTGCATTTTTTGCTTTTTATCGAAATGGTATTGTACTCTTTGTATCCCCCGATCAGGGAATTTCCGCATATTAAGTAGGCACACAGATTGAAGCATTGACACTGCATTCCGATAACAGTACAGATATGCAAATATGAAAATGATGAAAAGCATGTAGTCATTTCACAAAGACGTGCTCAACAATAATCGGGCCGAACGGATGTTGCAAATTCTCACTAAAAAATCGAAAATGTTAATTAGTTCATTGTCAATAAATCTCGAATATGTTTTTGAAAATAGGATCTATGGAGGGCTAATGTCCATGTGCTCAGTTTATTTCATCGCTTCAAAGACTATATAGAAATTTTGATTTCGAATCGAGCCATGAATTTTAGTCGCGCTAATTTCGTTTTAACTCGTTACATGAAGTCAGCTATGTTAGTCTGTGAAGCTGATAATAACGAAACTTTTTGTATTTTTCAAAAAATCGTATATTAAATCTAATTGATTAGGGGTTAATTAAATGTAATTATTTTTTAATTAATTATTTACATATTTGACTAAACATATATACTTGAATTGATACACTTTGCAAGCGTTTCTGTTTTTGCTCATAAGCGTACATAATTTTCTTCTCTGGTGGGTCTTCAGAGACAGTGGGTCTAGCGGGACGGTCGCAAAATGGTGGGTCTAGCGGGACACTTCATTATGCACGTGGTGGGTCTAGCGAGACTTCCGATGGGTCTAGCGGGACGAAAAAGTGGGTCTAGTGGGACGGTGGGTCTAGCGGGACGGGTGGGTCTAGCGGGACGGTGGGTCAAGGAACCGACTTAAGTCTTCCAAAAGCTAGACCAAAATTATCTGGAAGATTTATTTTATTAGATCTCCATGGCCACGAAACAAAATATCTGCCATCATTAAATTTAATTGATTTATTAACCAACGTTAATGCAGTCTCTTCATCTTCTATTTCAGGATAATCGGTTATCCCGATTCCTTCTAAATTCCATAACAACTCGATGTTTTTGAACAAAGTCTCTTCAGTTTTATCACAGTCAAGAGTAATAACACTATGATTTTGTGTTAATGTATTATCGAATTTGAAAATATCTTTTTTACCGGATATTAAAGGTCCTAATTTAGTTTCAATTACATATAGACCAGATGGGAGTTTGATACTAGTAGCATTTTCCATTATTCCCCAAAAATAATCCATTCCGATTAAAATGTCAGGTTCTAAAAATCCTGCGCAATAATTTTGAAATTTCAGTCCACAATTGAGTAACAATCTTTTATCTTCATTATCAAGACTTGCCTGTTTTATTTTTTTCCGTCAATACAGGTACAGAATTGGCAAAAATTCTTTTTTGACCCATTTTGAAAGTATAAATCAAATTGAACGATACAGCTTTGAATTTTTTGAGGATTCTTTGAAGCAAAAGTAAAAACTGACAAAGTTTCCTTTTCTTCAGTTTTTAAATTTAACTTTTCTTTCAATTTATTTGTAACATATGATCGCTGACTACCGCAATCAAGAAAGATATTTGCAGAAGCTTTAAGATCATTTTCAGGATTGCAAACTGAAACTTGAGTAGTCAGCAAAGAAATTCCATCAGTCACGAAATCGTTTGACTTTATTGTGTTGCTAGTCACTGTGATTGGTATTGTTAATTTCTCGCATGCCTCAAGAGGTTCACATGCACCATTTTGAAGATTAACCACAGTCTTAGAGGTCGTTTCAATTTGATCTCTACTGGATTCACCAGAGTTATTTGAAATAATTTTTTCTTTTAACATATAGCGATTTTCGCATAAAGCTCTGTTATGTGACCTTGAGCAATAAAAACATTTTTTCTTCTGAGGACATGCTTTTGAAGTGTGGCCAGCACGAAAACATAGAAAACATAACTTTTCGTCACGAATTTTTTGTTTTCTCTGATCGATTTCTGTATATTTTGTACAATTTTCGTTGAAATGATTACCCTTGCAAAATATGCATGGGTAAATGTTGAAAGAAGATTTTGAATTTTCAACTCTATTATTTTGAACACCATATTTTTTATGACCAAAATTTTTTGTTTGAACAGCAAAAACATCGGTAGTTCCGCGTGATTGTTCGTTTCCTTTCCGAAAAGTCTCATGTCGTGAAGAAAACTGTTTTCCTTCCATAACATAATTTGAAATTTGAAATGCTTGCTCTCTGTTACGCAGTATTGAATGCAGATTTTTACTCAACGATTCAATTTCCCAATCATCATCATTGTTTTTCAATTTCCCTAACTCGATTAAAATGTCTGCAGGAATTTTTTCCAAAATCATCAATACTAGCGCAGGTTGTGTTAAATCTTCATGTAATGATTTTAATTGTCGTGTTATACAATCTATGCCTTCGAGAATTCGACGCAAATCGTTAGTTCTATTAGTTGATTTAGGCATAGAGCGAAGCTCCATATAAAGAGCTCTCTTTATAACATTACCATCACCAAATCTTTGTTTTAAAATATCTATTGCATCTTTATATGTAGCATTTGTAACCGCCATTCCCTCTATCGCCTTATATGCCGTTCCTTTCAAAGTACTGATTAAATAATTAAATTTTTGAACAGGTGGGATCTCTTGCTTATTTACAGCAGCATCAAATACGTCCCAATATTCAATAAATTTAAGAGGATCCCCCGCATACGTTGGTAGTTCTAGTTTTGGTAACTGAACACGTAGTGCTATTGGCTCATGAGTATAATTCTCATTAATTAAGCTTGGCGCTATAAAGGGAATCTGGTCTCTATTTGAAGATTACAATTTTGATACTGTGTCTTTTATTTCCGATAAATAGCACTCAAGTGTATGACATGCTTCTCTTGCATCGAGAAATAAATCAACAAAATTATTTTCCTTTAAACACCATTCTTTATAAATTTTTAGTTCAAGTTCTAAATCTTGATTAGTTAAGGAACGTTGAAGAGAGTCCCACAATGCATATTGGCTCTCCAAAATCTCTACCGCACCCGTCATTTTCTTCAGTATATTTTTTAACATATACGCGCTAGATTCAAGATTTTCTACATTCTGCTCAATCGATAAATTAGGCTGAGATACAAAAGTTGTATTAAGCCGAGACATTTCTTGTAAATATTGAAGCAATTTTTTCTGAGTTGATTCAATCATTTGACGAATTAAAAGCGACTTTGAAGCAAATTTATAACTCGAATCTTCGGTCATTTTGAACAAAATTCGAATTATATCTGTATTAAATTCTTCAACGCAATTACGCAATTTAGTAATTGGTTCAAGACCTCAAGAAGTTCAGAGGCTACCAACAAACAAAATTCAGATAATTCTGGATCAGTATTTTGAAAATAATTACTCCACTTATGTAATTGACGAATTACGAATATAGTGTCAGTAATTAGTTCCAAAGTTATCATCAAATTTTGAATTCAGAGAAATTTTTCTGAATAACAACAATATTTCAGAATCAAACAATTTTGATTTGAAAAAGAATTAGTTTTTCTTGAAATCAAAATTCCGTTCCCCGCCAAGGGTGCCAATTTTTGTCGCAAACGTTATTAATTATAATTTTCTACCCTTGTCTACAATCTATAAACCTATGGGCTCATCTATCATTCACGACAAAAAGTATATATTAAATTTCTCTATTTGAATTTATCTTAAATTCACTTATCTATTTTTCCGCGTCCGGCCACGACCAATCTCAAATAAATCGAATTAATACTAAATTTTGGGCGCTTGCTGCTATGACGGTACGACTCCCTTTACTCACAAAACACGAACATTTATAAGTCAGACGAACAATAGAAATGCGCATCAAACCCATACATTATCAAAAGTTATTCATGTGTGACTTTAGCTTCCCTTTCACCTTTCCCAATAAAGCGAAAACAGTTTTTCTTTGAAGATATGTTAGCTACAGTTCATTTGAAAATATTCGCCGATTTCAGGAAAAGGCGATGGCTAAACTTTTTCACCCATGACGTTCAGTTTGCGATGCTCACAATGGAATAAGAAAAATATTTTCTTGAATAATAAATTAAGCTGGGGAAAAAATTTGAATAATATGGAAATATACGAAATATTTTCGGAATTCTTAATTTCACCTGATTTAATATACACGAGAAAGTTCTTAATAAGTCATTCAATTTTATAGCACAGATTTCATCATTTTTGAATAATAAATTGCGGTATTCGCAACACTCCCCACAAGACAAAATTTAATCATTCCTCAAGTGCCAAAAAAAATTAAAATTTACGATAATTTTTGAATTTTTGACAATTTTTATGCGATTTGCCCGCCTCCGTGCCTCCTTTTTCTCCTCCCTTGTCTCCAGGCTGTCCGTCGAGGCCGCACTGTGTTCTGGTGTGGTATCCACCCATTCTGGTGAACTTTCCTCTTCGGCTCGCCTGTAATGCTGCGCCACGGCCCGAAATAATTCATCTTCTGAATCGCAGATTGCTGACTCACGATCAGTAGATGATATTGGTGACAGTTCGATTGGGCCATGGTCAGGTAGAGGATTTTCATTTCTGGGTGGCAAATCATGATCTATTTCCTTTTTACCGCAATCCTGACACTGAAACCACCCTTTTGAGTGGTTGGATCGGAATCGCGATAAACAATATCGATTGCTACCGCAGTTGTAGCATTTTCGAATAGGCAGACCGCGGTAGTTTAGTTTCCATTGTTTAGGCTGCGTGGTAGGTGGATTCCAATTCATTGATCCTGATGCAAGACCAGAAGTTGATGGCTGGTCAGGATCAGAATCTTTTGAAAATTTAGCCTGGATCTCAGAAGTTGTATTAGATCCAAGCCTTTTGAAAATGCAGGGGCAAGTGCACTCACGGGGCCGAATGGTATAACAATGAAGGCAATACGGTCGCGGGACCGTATTGCGGCGGAACCAACAAATTTTTTTATAATGACCCCGCTTTTGACAAAAGGTTCAAAACCAATTGTGGCGTCCGTAATTTTTGTTGGTTCGGACATTCCAACAATATTTTAAAATATGTCCGAATTTGCGGCAATAAGAGCAATAGCCGCCTACTCTTTTTGAAGATAATTTTATATGGCGGCCCATTATCTGAATAATATTATAAATAAACTATTCTTAACAATATTAATAATTTGAAAAAAAATATATCACAAAAGATAAAAAAAAATTAATAAGCGTCGCTCAGTTTCATATTTAAAATTGCTTATACCGAGCTTTCGAAATTTTATTCTTCCGAGTAAATAAATTTGATGATATTTTCATGACTGATGAAGCTATAACTCGTAGAAGAATTATCATATAAGGTAGAAGAATAATAGTGAGGACAGTTAATAAAACCCCAGCTAGTATTACTAATGTAGTCTTGATCCAATTTTTGGAGAAGAAATTTGAAAATATGTTAAAATCGAGAGAAGTTGCCCCTTCAACGGCTTTCTCTATCCCCAATACATCTGTTATATTATTAAGTCGTTCTTTCTCAATGTACACTAAAGTAGCATCTATATCAAATTTTGAAATACCAGCTGGACAATGAACTTCACATGTTTCTTTTACATAATTACTTTGAAAATTCAATGCTACAGTTGCCTTCACACCAATTGATGAACAAATAGTGGAAAACGATGCTTTTCCGCAATATACGTGAGCTACACCTTCTCCAAAATCAGTCTTACAGGTAAATTCCAATTTTGCTCCTGTGATGCAACTATAGCATCCTCCAAAACTATGCGATTTGATTAAACATTTATTTTTCCAATTTCAGTGGATAAACGAAAACCTTCTAAAGATATCTGCATTTCTAGAGCAGCAATATTGTTATACTCAGCCTCAACGTTTCCATTTTTGAAAAATATCGAAATTCCTTGTGATGTTAAAGGTAGAAGATATTCTAATTTTGAAAACAGTGGCTCTAAGATTTGATCCGTACAACTACATGCTACTTGAGTCTCACGACTTTGACATTTACAAGGATCGTGAGCTAAATAACATTCAAATTTAGAGGCTTTTTCTCTGTTTGGACACTGCAACTGCCCTATAGTCCCAGAAATCGGTTGATCCGTTGCGGATGCTTTTATCATTACCGTTTTAGTCCCATCAGTCAAAAATTGGCTACCTAATATAGGTACCGGAGGAGTGGAGACTGATGGCAAAATGAGTTTTAAATTTTTCCATTGAATAGGAACTCCAGGACGTAATATAAAAGTTTCTTGAAGAGCTTGGTCACGAATAATTATTCTAACAGTAATTTTAATTCTATACTCCCAAACAGGACAAGAAAATACTTCATAAACAATGTTTGTTTCCGGTTTTGAATAAGTTCTATAAAAGAGACAAGCAGATGAACAGTAATAACAACCGCATCCTGCACAACCGCATGCTTGTGAACAATATGTAAAACCAGTTAAATCGTTAGCTTCTCCATTCAGTTCTTCAACTTTTGAAGTTACTTTAGTATTAAGACAAGCTTCTGCTTGGCAACTACCCATTTTATAACACCTTTTTGAAGACTGAACATTCATTCTAATTGAACCAGTAAAATATTCACTGTAAAATTGACAAGCTAAAGCTATCTTATTAACTTCAAATGTTACTGTACCAAGAGGTTCACCATTTGGGTCTTTTATTAATAAGCAAGAGTCCTGACCAGATGGAACAAGTGATAAACGAACAACTTCTGACAAGATACATGCCATTGAACCATTAATTGATACAGAACATTCTGACTTTTGAGCGCTTAACATAGCTACTTCAGCACAATTATTTGAAAAATTACATTTTGACAAGACAAAAATAATGGAAAGCATAATTTGTCTAGGTTGATAAGAAAATCGAAATTGCCTCGAATTTCGAGAGTCGTTATTCTTTTTAATAAGTATCAGACTTATTCCATGACAGCACAATTTGAACACGTTACTAAACAGCCTCAAAATAAATAATCCTATTATAAAAATATTTCTTATAATCTTTAGACAATAATAAATTGTACCAGAAAACAAATATGCAGCTATAAATATAATTAATAAATATCCTGTTGGACTGCATTGAGGGTTGTGAAGCATTTGAAAACAAAATATGCAATTTATCATTTCACAAAATGGTTGAGCTTCACATAAAATGCTTATCTGTCTGATTAAAAGACCATTTTTCCAAATTTTAACACTAAATTCATGATCAAACAACTCAACATCTCGAGGAAATTGCATTTCTTCATGAGCTTGTGGCATACTTCTCTGATAACAATATGGTTTTGAACAAATCTCTAATAGATTAATATCCTTTTCCAAATTCATGAGAACGCCACCTTTGATACACTTCAAATTACATTCACTACAGTTTGTATTCAAATCTTCTTTTTTAGGACCATAAATTTCGCGTGTAACACTTCCCCAGGCAAGTATGGGGATTGAACCATCATCATTTATATACCAAACTGTTTCATTATCTTCGAAGTAACATAATTTTGTTCCTAATCCCAATTTTTCACAGGGATATTTTTGACAAAATTCAGATGTTCCAACCTGTGGACCCTCCCCTCGCAAATATAACCGCGTTTTGGTCCAGTTTCATAAACTAATTGCAAGTTTTGAACAAAATACGTTTTCTCATCATATAACATTATTTGTAGTAATTTAGCTTTGATTGGCCTGGAAGAACAGCTTGGATTTGCAGAAAAGGAGCAAATATTTGGTGCAGCCAAAGCTAAAATCTTATTTTTGTCTCCTTTTATTGGAGGAGGTATTCTATTATATCCGAAAATATTGCAACCATCTGCCCATTTTGGACAGGTACATTGAGTGTCACAATGACCACTTATTCCTATATACTTCACAGGACATGTAATAGATATTGAACACAAATAATTAGTAGGTTCATACCTTCTTATTACTATTCCAGTTTTCTTACACACTTGACTCATCACAAACTTTGTTTTTGAAGCCGAACATTCATTCAATATTTTAACAAGTTCGGTATCAATTTCCTTTTGCAATGTAGCAGGATGATTTAACAATCTGATTAATTTCGTAGTTATCTTTTTCTCAGATGAAATCAACAAAGTTTGAGAAAAATTCAGTGCATTATTATTTGAATCAAACATTATATTATCATAATCAGTAACGGAAGACAGGTTAGCCTCTTGAGTTTTATTCCCTTTTGCAACTAAAAGTAGTATTATGACCGTAATTAAGATATTTGGCAATTTAAAATTTATTCCTTTCGAAAAACATGAAAAAATGTTTGAAGTATAATTTGAAGTTTCTTCAACTTTATTATTCTCGAGTGGATTTTGAATAATTTCAAGAGGAAATAACACATTTATAGGCCTGCGTGTCGTTTTTCTATTAGTAGTTAATAGTTCTACTGATCTAATTTTTTCATCATGACTTTTGTTTACCTTTAAAATTTTACCAAGTTTCCAGTGACCCCGTGAATGATTATCATCTTTTATTAAGACAACTGTATTCTCCTTAGGGTCATCTTCAGAAACTATTCTAGGATGTTTATGAGAAGTCTTTAAACGTTCACGCAAATTTAACAAATAGTGCTCATACCACATGTTCCAGAAATAATCCAAAGTTTTTTGACTAGATTTCCAATATTCTAAAATTTCGTCACTAAAATTCAAAACTGGTACTAAATCTGGATCAGAATGGCTTTCCTCTAATTGAGGAGTACCAATTTTTGAATATGGCGCCAAAAAATCAATAGGTCTGATTACCGGCGAATTTATCTCATTTGTCTCATAAATAAGTGGGCGAGAATTCACTACAGCCTCAATTTCCGTTATCTGTGTAAACAACTGATCGTGATTTAATAAGCTACGGTCCACAGATTTTTTTATAGCATTTTTTACTATGCCGACAAGTCTCTCATAGAATCCGCCTTGCCAAGGAGATAATTGTGGAATAAAATGCCATTTAATATTATTTGAAGAACAGTAGTCAAAAATTTCTTCATCTTCCTTCAGTGTAGACCAAACTACTGATAAAACTATAGTGGTGAGTATTCCCGCCTGTCACGCGGGCGACCCGGGTTCGATTCCCGGCCGGAGAGCCAATTTGAATTGAGGTGCATTATCAGAAATAATTTTATCAGGTTTGCCCCTTCGTGCAATGAACCTTCTCAAGCAATTTAAAAATGAAATAGTTTGAAGATCATCAACAATCTCAAGATGAATTGCTCGTATTACTAAGCAAGTAAATAAACAAATCCAAATTCTCTTTACTCCTTCTGTTATTCGAATATTTAGTGGGCCCAAATAATCTAAACCCACAAATTGAAATGGTCGTGAGACTCTGTCACGCGCTCTTTTGAATAAGGTGCAATTCTGAGAGGTTTATACGGTCCGACTGAAAAATTTCTACACAACATACATTTTCGTAAAATTCTTTTAACAGTTGTTCTACCTTTAAGAATCCAAAATTCTTGTCTAACAGCCGACAAAGTATAAGCAACTCCAAAATGTTTTAGTTCTTTATGTTTTTCCAATACAATAAGTGTGGTTGAATGATCCTTTGAGGGAAGCAAAGTAGGAAATTTTGCATCAAATCCTAACTGAGACTCTTAAGACGACCAAAACAACGTAAAATTCCATTATCGTCCTTTTGAACATTTAACTCTTTTGAATGCATATTTTTATTTTCAGACGAATCCAGAATATTTTGAAAATGTCTTTTTTGACATTCTTTAATCAGTATTCTTTCAGCAATTTCTAATTCTTCAAGTTCTATCAATCCTCCTTGTCTTAAATCTTCCAAAAAATTGTTCTCTTCTTTTTTGATGTGCATTGTTTTTAATTTAATAAATCGAAGAACGTAGACTAATACTCTTTTTGCCTTTTTTTCAAATTTGAAAATCGTTCAATATCGAGAACAAAATTTTGAACTGTATCATTGATTGAATTTACAGTCATATTTATTTGTTCTATTTCTGAAAAATAGCAGAGTATTCATTTGTCTCTAAATCTGTCATATTAAAATAATAAGTGGGCCAAGCATTAGTGGGTAAACGTAACCATTCAGGACCATGCCACCATTTTGAACAATCAAATTCATTTTTAGTTGTCGTGCGTGTGGCTAAGTCCGCTGGATTCTCTTCACTTTTAACATATTTAAACACTAGGTGTCTAGATTTTTTCAATTCTTGCACACGATTTTTGACAAAGATGCTCAATGGCTTAAAGGAATGAATCCAGTGTAAAACACATTGTGAATCTGTAAAAAGATATGTTTCATCTATACGAATTTTTAGTTGTTCTTCAACAAATATAAGTGCTCTTCGTCCAATAATAGCTGCCATCAGCTCTAAACGTGGAATTGTGATCTCACGCATAGGAGCTAATCGATTCCTTGAATAAATTAGATCACTTTTTCGTTCATTGCTTGAATTTATTGAGATGAGATATATTAAAGCTGAATAAGCTATTTTAGAAGCATCAACAAATGAAACTAATATGAAATTTGTAAATTTTGAAACTCCCAAATATCTGGGAAATTCAACAACGTTATTTTTAAGCCAATTTGAACAAATTTCTTTCCATTCATTCACTAAGTCTGAAGGAAGCTGCTCATCCCAAGAAATATTTTTCTTCCATAATTTTTGAACAAAATATTTACCGTTCAGAATGGCTGGTGCCAAAGAACCCAGGGGATCAAATGCAGCGGCTAGTTGGCGAAGAACAGCCCTTTTGGTCAGTCCAAAATTGTCAAGCTCTCTTGGCCAGATTTCGCCGTTTTTTGCATCTGAAATAATTGTCAATTTTAGTACATCAGTATCAGTATTCCATATTAATCCTAAAATTTTTGTCTGCATCTTATTTTCCTTATCGTTATCTGGAAGACTTTGAACAAAATTTTTGGAGTTAGAATTCCACTCTCTTAAATTCATGCCCGCGCTCAAAAATAATTTTTTTAATTCAGAATATGATTCTTTAGCTTCATTTTCAGACTGTACACCAAAAATTAAATTATCAATGTACATATTAAAAGAAGCCTTTGAAGCAATTTCTGAAGTAGATTGAAGTAAATGGTGTCGAACAATACAATTCAGAATAAATGGACTGCAATTTAATCCAAAGGGAACTCGACAAAATCGATAAATTTGAATATTATTTTCCATAATTTTGTCCTCTGGATTTTTCAACCATAAAAATCGAGTAACATCTCTTTCATTTTCATTTACAGCTATTTGTAAGAAAGCTTTTTCAAGATCAGCAACAATAGCTATCGACTCTAATCGAAATCTCATTAATAAGCCACAGAGATCAGCCATTATTACGGGACCAGGGTACAAACAGTCATTTAAACTTAAAGCATCCTTTTTTATCTTCGCAGATGCATCATAGACAATGCGTACCTTGGTAGTGGCCTTTTGTGGGGTAATTACAGGATGGTGGGGTAAGTAATGTTTAATACTATCAGGATTCTCATTCAACACCTTTTCAATTATTCCGTTCTCTAGTTGTTCTTCGATTATTTTTGAATATTTTTCTAACAATTCAGGATTTCCTTGAAATCTTTTCAGAACCGACTTAAGTCTTCCAAAAGCTAGACCAAAATTATCTGGAAGGTTTATTTTATTAGATCTCCATGGCCACGAATCAAAATATCTGCCATCATTAAATTTAATTGATTTATTAACCAACGTTAATGCAGTCTCTTCATCTTCTATTTCAGGATAATCGGTTATCCCGATTCCTTCTAAATTCCATAACAACTCGATGTTTTTGAACAAAGTCTCTTCAGTTTTATCACAGTCAAGAGTAATAACACTATGATTTTGTGTTAATGTATTATCGAATTTGAAAATATCTTTTTTACCGGATATTAAAGGTCCTAATTTAGTTTCAATTACATATAGACCAGATGGGAGTTTGATACTAGTAGCATTTTCCATTATTCCCCAAAAATAATCCATTCCGATTAAAATGTCAGGTTCTAAAAATCCTGCGCAATAATTTTGAAATTTTAGTCCACAATTGAGTAACAATCTTTTATCTTCATTATCAAGACTTGCCTGTTTTATTTTTTCCGTCAATACAGGTACAGAATTGGCAAAAATTCTTTTTTTTGACCCATTTTGAAAGTATAAATCAAATTGAACGATACGGCTTTGAATTTTTTGAGGATTCTTTGAAGCAAAAGTAAAAACTGACAAAGTTTCGCTTTTCTTCAGTTTTTAAATTTAACTTTTCTTTCAATTTATTTGTAACATATGATCGCTGACTACCGCAATCAAGAAAGATATTTGCAGGAGCTTTAAGATCATTTTCAGGATTGCAAACTGAAACTTGAGTAGTCAGCAAAGAAATTCCATCAGTCACGAAATCGTTTGACTTTATTGTGTTGCTAGTCACTGTGATTGGTATTGTTAATTTCTCGCATGCCTCGAAGAGGTTCACATGCATCATTTTGAAGATTAACCACAGTCTTAGAGGTCGTTTCAATTTGATCTCTACTGGATTCACCAGAGTTATTTGAAATAATTTTTTCTTTTAACATATAGCGATTTTCGCATAAAGCTCTGTTATGTGACCTTGAGCAATAAAAACATTTTTTCTTCTGAGGACATGCTTTTGAAGTGTGGCCAGCACGAAAACATAGAAAACATAACTTTTCGTCACGAATTTTTTGTTTTCTCTGATCGATTTCTGTATATTTTGTACAATTTTCGTTGAAATGATTACCCTTGCAAAATATGCATGGGTAAATGTTGAAAGAAGATTTTGAATTTTCAACTCTATTATTTTGAACACCATATTTTTTATGACCAAAATTTTTTGTTTGAACAGCAAAAACATCGGTGATTCCGCGTGATTGTTCGTTTCCTTTCCGAAAAGTCTCATGTCGTGAAGAAAACTGTTTTCCTTCCATAACATAATTTGAAATTTGAAATGCTTGCTCTCTGTTACGCAGTATTGAATGCAGAATTTTACTCAACGATTCAATTTCCCAACCATCATCATTGTTTTTCAATTTCCCTAATCCCGATTAAAATGTCTGCAGGAATTTTTTCCAAAATCATCAATACTAGCGCAGGTTGTGTTAAATCTTCATGTAATGATTTTAATTGTCGTGTTATACAATCTATGCCTTCGAGAATTCGACGCAAATCGTTAGTTCTATTAGTTGATTTAGGCATAGAGGCGAAGCTCCATATAAAGAGCCTCTCTTTATAACATTACCATCACCAAATCTTTGTTTTAAAATATCTATTGCATTGGCTCATGAGTATAATTCTCATTAATTAAGCTTGGCGCTATAAAGGGAATCTGGTCTCTATTTGAAGATTACAATTTTGATACTGTGTCTTTTATTTCCGATAAATAGCACTCAAGTGTATGACATGCTTCTCTTGCATCGAGAAATAAATCAACAAAATTATTTTCCTTTAAACACCATTCTTTATAAATTTTTAGTTCAAGTTCTAAATCTTGATTAGTTAAGGAACGTTGAAGAGAGTCCCACAATGCATTTTGGCTCTCCAAAATCTCTACCGCACCCGTCATTTTCTTCAGTATATTTTTTAACATATACGCGCTAGATTCAAGATTTTCTACATTCTGCTCAATCGATAAATTAGGCTGAGATACAAAAAGTTGTATTAAGCCGAGACATTTCTTGTAAATATTGAAGCAATTTTTCTGAGTTGATTCAATCATTTGACGAATTAAAAGCGACTTTGAAGCAAATTTATAACTCGAATCTTCGGTCATTTTGAACAAAATTCGAATTATATCTGTATTAAATTCTTTAACGCAATTACACAATTTAGTAATTGGTTCAAGACCTCAAGAAGTTCAGAGGCTACCAACAAACAAAATTCAGATAATTCTGGATCAGTATTTTGAAAATAATTACTCCAATTATGTAATTGACGAATTACGAATATAGTGTCAGTAATTAGTTCCAAAGTTATCATCAAATTTTGAATTCAGAGAAATTTTTCTGAATAACAACAATATTTCAGAATCAAACAATTTTGATTTGAAAAAGAATTAGTTTTTCTTGAAATCAAAATTCCGTTCCCCGCCAAGGGTGCCAATTTTTGT